>WNWU01013631.1:7309780-7393669 GCA_012654045.1 Ptyas mucosa | reverse complement strand
TATTCTATTCTATTCTATTCTATTCTATTCTATTCTATTCTATTCTACTAACAGAATCCTTAGTCTTCTGTTATTTTCTTGTGTGATGGAGTGATACTGACTATGGAGGGCAACCAGGACAATGAAGAAGTAGAGTTAGAATGGGAAGAAAATCCAGCAGTTGCAGATGTGGAATATCTGTGACTGTTTCCTTATGACTATCATTAAGTGTTGTACCTTATGATTCTTGACAAATGTATCTTTTCTTTATGTACACCGAGAGCATATGCACCACGACAAATTCCTTGTGTGTCCAACCACACTTTGCCAATAAAGAATTCTATTCTATTCTATTCTGTATGCATTAGAATTCATAAGAATTACTGTTTATTTTCCTTTACATGAAGGAACGTCTTTAAAATTTGTTTTATTGTTCTTCCCCCAAGAACTGTTGCTTAATTTATAAATAAGGGATAACTCAATAAGGCAGAGTTTTTCAAACTTGGCAACTTTAAGATGTGGGGACTTCTTCAATAAAGCTAGCTGGGGAATTTAGGAAATTGAGCCACACATTTCAAAGTTGCCAAGTTTAAGAAATACTGCCATAAGGTGTTATTGCCTGCGCTCCCCTAATTTTACAGCCTAATAATCCACCATGATAAGAAAACAGTTCTACTAAAAGAGCACGATTCCTGGTTTGAAGTGAGATTGACACTCTCACCTAAACACTTCTTAAAGGAGCTGTTCCGTCCCTATAAAGCAAGATCACTCTATATTTCAGAATGCAGAATCATCTTTATTCCAAGGCTCTTGGGCTTCAAGAGGCCCACATTAATGCTCTTAGAATTTTAAAAACCTTGAATACCTTCTAATACATGGTTTGTTTGTGAAAGTGCCCATTTACCCAAGTTCACTGAACATGGCTCCTTTGCATTATGTGCAAACCAAGTCATGATAATTAAAAAACAGGATTAATATAATTCAGAAACCCAGTCGTACAATGCAATCCTGTTCAATTACAGGTTTAATTAGAATGCACTGCAGAAGGGGGGGGGCATTTCTTTGTCTTGTTTTTGGCAAATAGCTGCAATAAACCTTCAGAGTTGCTTATTGAATATTTTAAACAAGAAGCCAACTTCTATATAAAATTATATTTCAATTAATCTTTTACCAAAATGTTTTATCATTTTTCCTTTCTTAATTATGGGCTGGGTTAGTATAACATGTTATTTATTCTAAAATGTGCAAGGCTAGCTTATTATTTAGGATGCCAGGCAAACTCAGGCACTTGTGCTAATTCAAGAAATACAGTAATCCATGCTTCAATTAATCATGGAATGGAGTGTTTCAGCCACCACAGTCATTGTCTGAGTAACAAAAGGTGAGAAATTCTGTACTATACTTAAAGCTATCAGTTTAGAATTATCATACCTAAGCTGCAAAACAATGATAATACCACTAGATGGCAGTAAAGCTTGGGAATTATCTAGAATTTTCTTTGCTGCCATCTGTTGGCCTGGATCTTTGTGGTCTGGTAGCTCTAGTCCACATACTACAATACAGGTAGGCAGTGGTCATTAAGCAAATCATTGCAGTCATTAAGAGAATCCACAGTTATTAAGCAAATGCCATGGTTGTTAAGCAAACCAATAGTTCACTATGCATGCAGTTTTGCCAAAAATGGAAGTGAGTGCCAATTTTCAGCAAAAGCATCATAAAATGTGGCCACGTGATTGCAGGATGCTGCAAATGGCTATAAATGTAGCCATACTGCCAAGCACCCAATGTTCAGCCACATGATCACATAGAGGGCTTCATCCACAGAGAGAAGTTCACAGAGAAGTTCACAGAGAGAACTTCAAATCCAGGCCATAAATCCTCTGTTTCAGGTCAGCCATAATTTCAAACACTTGCTAAGCGACCAGTTGCAAGTCGAGTACTATCTGTATTGTATGTAGTAATGGAAGAATGACGCCTCTGGGTATACAATACCATTACTACCATTTTGTCTCAATGTGAAAACAAATAATTTGGCATTACAGAGGAAAAGCTACTAGTTGCTAGCAAATGCCTCCTAGCCAGTACTATCCTATGTGTATTTTAAATTCAATGCTTCAGTGTTTAACAAAAATGATTATTCTTCAAAATTATTCCTCATACTGCCATTGCTTTCTGTTGTAGTTTCAATTAACAATGTTACAAATCTGTATTTTTAAATTTTATTTAACCATGTTTATCCAACCCAAAAAAAGATTCTAATTGGCAAATAATTTGTTGGCAAATGTATTTCGCTTAACTGCAATGTGCTTCTGGTCCTAGAAATATCTCATGAATCCGCCTTCAGACTTCTGGTGAATGATATTCTATATTATGCTTACAAGAAGGGAAAAAAACAAGATGGGGTTTTTTTCGCGCATTTGGGATGATTCATCCATGAATTGCTATTCAGATCCACTGAATCTCGCAATTTTGCTTCAATGAAGTGTTAAAGAGATGGTGTGGCGGCTTTTGTATTAATGTTGAATTCTAATAAAAGGGGAAACTTATTTCCTCTACTTCAGGTTTAACATTTTCTTACCTAGATTATATTTTTATGGCACAAAACCATTAAACTGTTATAAACCATGATAAAGCAACATTATTTGGATATTTTGGTAGTGCAATAAAGCACAGAGTTTTTAATGGAAATATTACTGAGGTGATTGATTAAAAATACAGCCGTTTTTTATTATTTTTCATGTATTTATTCATTTCTAGCATTCCAATGTCTACTGCAAAATAACTTTATTGAACTGGCACCAACAATGTTATCCTTAAGCTACTTGAGTCTGAGATATTGTCTTAATAAACATGTTGAATGAAAGCACTACTGATTATTATATATCCCATCATAAACATTTATTCTGACAGACATCAGAACTTCGATATGATTGAGCATCAACCGCAAACCTGCTATGAAATGAAATGGCTTTTGGCTTGTAGTAGTAGAAGGGTAGCAGCCAGAATATTATTTTATGAAAATGAGGCAGCCTTCCTGGAAAAAAAAAACATAGCAATATATTTTATTTTGGAACTAGAAGAAAATAATTTAAGCTTCGATAAAGTGAGTTGAATGGAAGCAGAGATGCTTAAGGCAGTGCCTAAAAGTCTGCCCAGACAACCTGGCATCCTCTTCCCAGCTGGATTCATAATGGGAGTTACTGGTTCACATTTGAGGATAGAAAGACAGGCATCGGCCGAGCCGCAAAATGGAGGCAGGTTATCTATGGCAGCTAATCTCTTCAATCAACAGCTCCCAGCCCTGCTCAACAACCGTTGCCAAGTAACAGGCCAGGGTACCCTTATCAGCTTCCTAATGTTTCATTGACTATTCAGACAAGAATAGAAAGAGGTGACATGGAAGCGTATAAGCAGCACAAAATAAAACTGGCATATGATAGGCAGGAGAGGAAAAAAAATCTTTTAGCCTTCTCTTTATCTGGATTGTCAATGGATATTGCTTTTTTCTTTTTCTAAAGAGTGCATTTTCTTCTCCTCTCATTCTAAGCCATAAAAACAAACAGTTTGTGCTGGATGAGGAGAGGGACATATATTTGCATAAATAAGATACTTCTAGTTCTCCTTGGTGAACTGCTTATTCACATCCAGCAATTCCTTTTATTGAAGCTGTTTCTCAGGTTCCTATTTAGGGCTCATCAGAGTGTTCATGTCCATTGTTTCCAAAAAATCCAAAGTAAATGCCAAATCAACAATGTTCTGTTATCTGTATCATTGATTCTATCGCAGAATGGTACACATTTTCCATCTGAGTTTTTACTCGACATTTTTCCTTTTTCTATTCTAGCTAAAACCAGGACTTTTTTTTAATCTTCTAGGATACTTTTAACGAATCTTGAACACATTGCTTAAAATACTCTAGGTTTAATGATGGAAGAGTAGAAACTCAGTGGTCATTATTCTCTTGTCAGAGAAATAAATTTCTCAGCTCTGCATTTCTTTGAAACTACAGAACCTCACCTTGTGATACAGATATTCCTCGAGTTACAAACATTCACTTAGAGAAAGTTCAAAATTACGACATCCCCACCAAAAGTATTGCATAACTGGGTCCCAAAGTTATGTATGTTGCAGTACCATAGTGGTTGCTTTCCCTTGAGAACAACCTCAGAAGCGCTACATCATGCTCCTTTAGCGCAACATCTGAGACCCCCATGCTGCCCACACTCGTCTCCTCTGTGGCTTGGGTGCCAGAGCCCTTGTCCAGCCAGGGGGAGAAGCACCCTGTCAGCCTCTCCCCTTCCCCACTGAGCTCAAGCCTCTCTCACAAAAAGGCACAGCTCTGCCCCACCACTTGCTGGAACAGTGCCTCAGAGCTGGATAGCTTGATGCACCATCACCCTGTATCCTTCGTTTGCCAGATGCACTCCAAGGCTCACCTTGCTCTACCCTTACCACTCCATTTTTGGAGCGCCTGAAGCAAGCAAAGAAACCGTGGCAGAGACGCTATAGAGGAGACATCTCACTGGATAATAGAGCTGAGCTTTGAAAAGTGATTCTCTACAGGCCCAGTGCCTGTGAAGACCCAGCGGGCAGGATAGTGGGGAAGTGTGAGATATTTCAGTGGGTCAGGAGAGGCCTTGGGTGGTCAGAAACACTCAGCCCCCCGTGGTGTTCCCCACACTGAGATACCACTTGTACACTTAAATGACCTGCACATTAGATTAATGAATGCATTGGGTAAAGCAGGGAGGGATCGTGTTCATTTAACATGATCAGATTAATGAATTCTCAGGTTACAAATATAATTGACAGGTTCTATTACATTCGAAACTTGAGGATTACCTGTATTTGTTATATAATAGTCTTCAATTTATGATCTGGTAGCTTAAAGACTATTTGAAGTTACAGCAGACCCTTCCAAAAGCTACTTACAACCCATTTTCAAAATTATGACAGTGGCCCCCTCTGTGGTCCTATCATCACATTTGGGCTCTTGGTAACTGACTCATCTTTACAGTCATTTGCAGCGTCCTGCAGATATGTGACCACAATTTGTGACTTTTTTTACCAGTTTCTGGTATTTACTTCGAGTTTCTGGCAAAAAAATGGGAAAATTTTATTCACTTAACTCAGGGGTCTGCAACCTTAAACACTCAAAGAGCCATTTGGACCCATTTCCCACAGAAAAGAAAACACCGGGAGCCAGAAAACCCTTCCTGTGCCTGACTATTTCTTGAGCAGCCACAAAACTAGCATACGTAGTTCAATAAAACGTTCTGTTTTCTTCTGAAACTTCTCTTTTCTTGGATTTATTCATGGTTGGCCTATCGGGGGTTGAAAAGCTCAATAAATTGCATGCCCACGGGTGTCACACATTGGTGGTTGTGATGCATATTTTGAGTGACAGAGAGCCACAGCAGAGGGGTGAAAGAGCCACATGCAGCTCCAGAGCCACAGGTTGCTGACCCCTGACTTAACTGCAGCTTTGCTTATCAACCATATCAACCAAAAGTGTCAAAAATATGAGATGCAGTCATGTGATGCCTCATATTATGACTGCAATGACTTACAACTTTAATTCCAAGCTCAATTACAATTGTAAGTCAAGGACTATCTATCTATCTATCTATACATACATACATATTCATGTGTGTGTGTGCATGCGTGCGCATGTCTATATATCAGTGTGCCAGCAAGGAAATTCTGGGAGTTGAATTCTGAAAGTTGATAACGTTGAAAAACACAACTTAAAAGTTGCCAAAGTTGAGAAACATTGAGCTAAACCAGGGATGTCAAACTCAAGGTCCGAGGGCTGGATTGGGTCTGCAGGGTACTTAGATCTGGCCCAGGGGGCCACCCTGAAAACAGTGAAGGACCAGCCCGTGATGCTTCTGCCAGCAAAAATTGACTCCTGGGCTCAGCAGAGAGCATGGGCCACCACAGGCGCCCCCGATAGGAGTGACGTCGAGATGGCCACGCCCACCCTGCCACACCCATCTGAGGTCAAACACTGATGTGGCCCTCAATGAAATCGAGTTTGACACCCCTGAGCTAAACTATTCTGCACTCTTTGAACTATTACAATGATTTACCTAGAGTTCAAGTCATTTGGAGGGGAACCAATCAAATTACCCTAGCTGCATTTTGAAGCAAATTCATTTGGGATGTTTTCTTTTATATACAACAAGGCTCCCATTAGCCTGACATCTATTATCTGCCACAATTATCTCAATTCCCTTTATATTCACATGTAGTCCTACATCAAAATAAGCCAGCATAAGCAGCATTCTTGCTTAATCAAACATCTAATTATCTGAATGTTTTTGTTTTCCTGACCACTTGGAAAAAAAACAAGATTTAACTGAAGTACAAATCAGCAGCCTGAAAATGAATCTTTACCAAGATGCAACAGGTCTGCCCATTATAACCAGGTAAAACAGCTTAATACAAAATAATGTGGGTCTTGGGGTTACCTAGCACTATTAAGTCACCTTTTTTAATAAACATACTACAACACTTTGCGTAAAGGTGGATAGGGAGTGTCTACATCTTTCAAATAATTTCTGCTATTCTTCAGGTCTGGTGTTTTAAAAGCTTCAGGATAATTTCTGCAAAACCAACATGGATCATCTTTAATTACTATGTTGCAACTCCAGTTATTTAAAACCACAGTCTCAGAATAGTGGATGACAAACATTAATGAGCAGTAATGCACACATGGTATTCTAAATGAAAGGATAATGAAAGCAATTTATTTGAAAATTAAAATATGATTAAGAATGGCAGTCTGAACCAGAGCCCAGATGTGTGGAAAAAAGCAACTAGCATGCAACCAGACTCTCATTAATTTAAGGACCTTGTGAAATTGCTTTCCTTTCTCTGACAGTTTTTAATATACAGTAAGTTAACTAACAGAAAGTATGTGTAGCTCAGACACACTAAATGGAGAGATTTAGAGATATTCAGAAATGTATACTTTCAATTCTATAGTTCAACTTGTAGATTCATAACACAGCATGCTTAGAAAAATATATTACTACACTATATACCCTGTTTCCCCCAAAATAAGACATCCCCTGATAATAAGCCCAATCAGGCTTTTGAGCGCATTGTAATAAGGCCAAGCGCTTATCTCAGGGTTCAAAAAAATATAAGACAGGGTCTTATTTTTGGGAAAACACGGTAGTTTAATTCATGGGATAAACCAGTAAAAGCCACCATCTTCATATTTAAATCAACACTACACCATCCCTCTCCTGATTCTGCTTTATTCTGTTTCAGAAATCAGCTCTGATTTAGTTCCAGATCAGAGAATACAATGGTAAACATTGTATTCAGATTAACAGTCTGATATCAAAACAGGTATGTTAGTATCTATTTGTATAGAACTGCTGCTAAAAAAAAAAGACAATGCCCCACTATACTAGCCAGCACATTTTTCAATAAATTATTATCATTACCTGAAGTCCACTGATTTTTAAGTAAACCTATAGCAATTACTTCCTTTAATGGGGACATATTTGAACACTGAAAACAGAGACATCAGAAGCTGAAGCCTCAATGGGAAGATAATTCCCATTATTCCTTCCTTTCTTTAAAGGGCTAAAAGACATAGAATATGACCTGAAACAAAGAGAAATGAAGTAGAGGGGAAATGATGAGAATATAAGACTATAAAACCAAACACTTAATATTCCCCTGGGAGTGAGTCATTTCAGACACCCACAAAAATATCTATAGTCTTGAAAACGCTATCTCCAGTGAATTAATTAGTCAGAGAAGGTCAGTTTTAGTTATAGTAGCTATTTAATATGGTCACAGGATGTAACACAAAACTAGAATCTAGTGTCTATAGTGAGAAGAAAAACGACTGAACTTTCAACATTATAAACTCATTGATTATGGCTTTTTATTCCAGATCTGTCTCATATTGACAGTTTGCATTGATGTTAAAAATTAGCATCTAAACCAATGTAAAACAAAGATAAATAAGATGAGACAGAATCTATATATTCAATCTATGCAAAAGATACTATCTTTCACCAATACTGAACATTAGACATCCTATGCAGTATTTATTATGGTTATATACAAACGGGAGACGGGGGGGGGTAATGGCCTACTGTAAAAATTAAGAACACGATTCTGAGGAATTTTTAAATCACAGAAAATTAGTAGAATGAAAGTCATGATTGAAACATAGTGTTTGAAAACTGTAATTTGTTCAAAGAATTTTTTAAAAAATGAAGCTTTGTATGTAAAGAAATCATACTCCCATGAAGAAAGTATCTCCCAAATCTGGAATTTCTGTGGAAAGTATTTTAGTATGATAAAGGGATTAAGAAAAACATGTATTACCATTATGGGAATTTACTACACTCCACCTATCCAGGCAGAAAATATGGATGTTACCTTTCTAATCAATTCACTAAGTTCTCAAGAGAGGCAAGTTAAGCATTAAGGGGTGACTTCAACTAACACAACAGATGCTGGAAAACTAACTCAGCAAAAGTGGAAGATTCAATTCTGATTTATTTTGCTGATAATTCAGTTTTTCAAAATGTGGAAGGCAAAATAAGAGGACCAGCTATCCTGGGTCTATTTTTGACCAACCGAGGGAAATAATTGGCTAAAGAGATTGGCTGCCTTGGGAAATGGAGGCCACATTTTGTTGGATGTCAAGATAAAGAGAGGAAGAACAGCTGAGAGAAGAGTTTAGATTTCAGAAAGGCATATTTCAATGAGTAGGTAGATGGCACAACATGAAATCTTAATGGATAAAAAAGTCAAGAAGAAGAATTGAAGGTTCTAAAAATGAGATGTGGAAAGCCTTCAGTGGGCACAAACAATCGTCATGAGAAGAAAAGTAGAAAAAGCTTCAAGAGGTCAATATGCATGAACAGTGAGCTCATTGAGAGGCTGAGAAGAAAAAAGATGCATAGAAAATAGAAACAGAAGCTGATAACCAAGAAGGTGTGCAAACAGCCAGCTTAAGCCCTAGGATGGAAACTGTCAAAGAATGCAAAATATAGCAAAAAGAAACGTGGGGAAGAATTAACAGAATAACAGAGTTGGAAGGGGAAATAGGGAAAGGAAGGATGGGTATATTGGATGACTTCTTTATATCTATTAGAAGAGACAGAAAGCTCTCCTTAACACATTTGAAGGAAAATATGGCTTTAAATTGTGAAGCTGAAGAAAACTGAAAAGATATTTTAAACCACAAGAAGAAGAAGAAATACTAAATGAAGGGAAATCAGGTTGCTCTTAATACAGTAATGAAGCAAAACTTCATTAGCATAAAAGCAAGAGTCATTGGAGAAGATCTTAATGGAAAACAAAACTGAAGAAGAAGCCAACAAAGGGGAAGGTGCTAAACACTATCACTGATGAGAGAAATATGATTTTACAAGAACTCAAAAAAAAAAAAACCCAGTTGTTGTTAAAGAACCCTAGTGAAATGAGGTCCATCTAGTTATGACTTGTTGGACATGACTAAACATCGAAAGGAAACAGGATACCCAATTCAGGATTGACATAGAAGAAATCCACTCTGCCACCATAAGCTAACTCATGTCTCCAGAGCGTGATGAATTACATCCCAGGTTGTGAAAACAATTGGCAGAAGTATGCTCAGAATTGTAATTTTTTGGAGAACTGTAATTCCCAGAAGAACAGATGAGAATTTGTAAGAGCAGTATTATTGGAAAGGAGCATATTAAGCTCAACACTGAAAAGTGGACGAGGATCAGTCTGGGGAACTACAGAACAATGAGTTTAATATCTAATTTGGATTAAATTCTAGAACAGATGGTCAAGCATTATGTCTCCAAACACTTTCAGGAGGCAGTTCAGAATAAGTCAAATCAGGCTTACCTTATTTTCTTTTATTACAAGAGTGACTTATTTAATAGACCAAGGGAATACTATGTGTATAGTTAGAAATAATATGTATGCAATTAGTAAAGGTTTTGACAAGGTTTCTTATAATATATTTATGGAGAAGATGGATAATGGAAGGTTACGTGCTACTGCAGTCCAATTCAGTTGCAACTCATTGATCAAGTAGATTCACCAGGTGCTTGAAAGTAGTTCCATGTCATTCCAGAAGAGAGGTCCCTGCAGGGAAGTATTGGATGGTATCTCCATGGCTCTATGCTCAGCTCATTATTATTCAAAATTGTGAAGAAAATAGAAGTTTGCTTATCCCATTTTCAGATACCATCAATCTAGGGAGATTGATTAAAACATTAGGAAAGGGTTTCAAACTTTTCCTTGAGGCAGAATCTGTTAGGATTTCTTTTTAAGTCAACATTTCTAATCAAGAGGCAAAGTGATAAAATACTTGCTATATTCAAGTCAACTTTTTTCCGTTGTCCTTATCTTCTCACAGAAACCCTCATAAGTTTTTATGGAATCATGGGTTGAAATAAAACTGCCCAGGAGTGAAATCTCACTTCAAAATGATATTACAGTGCATGAACACTAAACCATATCTAGTAGGTTGATGTTCAGCTGACAAATGCAATATCTGACAAAGAAAAAACAATTGCAAAAATATAAGATTGGAGACCTATCTTGTGGCACTGCATGCAAGAAGGAACTAGAAGTACAAATGGGCCATCAGCTGAACATGAGCAAGTAATACGTGTGTGATGCCATAGCTAAAATGGCTCAGGCAATCAGAGATTGCACTAAAAGCAGCTTTGCCTCCAAACCATAGACACAAATCATAACTCTGCACTTATTAAATCTCAATGGTAAGCAATTTACAACTGCATATTAAGAAGAGGTGGCAAGCAGAGGAAAAGACTGCTTAGAAGAGTGGTGCACACTCACCAGGGTCTACATCTGGTGTTTTACAAAGAATTGGATGACTACTGGTCTAGAACATTTTAATAGACCATTTATACCCAGGGGTGGGCTTCCGGGGGTTAGCAGGGGTTTGGGAGAACCTCTACCTAAGATTCTATGCAGTTTGGAGAACCCCCAAATCCCACTCCTGGCTGGCCCCACCCACCTTGTCCCTCCCCTCCAAGTAGTCCCCACGTGGCCCGTTTTGAGTGCAGGTAAGTGCAGGGTGTGCGCAGAGGCTCAGGGAGGGCAAAAAATGGGCCTACCAGAAGTTCAGGAAGGCCAGAAATGGGACTGTTTCCGACCTCCAGAGGATCTCCGGAGCCTGGGGGAGCCATTTTTGCCCTCCCGAAGGCTTGAGGAAAGCCTCCAGAGCCCAGGGAGGGCCACGCCCAACATGGCCACGCCCACCCAGCAACTGGGCAGAGAACCCCCTGCTAAAATTTTTGAAGCCCACCCCTGTTTAAACCTAATAAGAAGGTGCGATGGCTCAGCCGTTAAAGAGACTCAGTCTGTCAGCTGACAATCCAGGTTCGAGACCCAAGTGTGACATACCACAGGTGAGGTCCCATTACTTGCCCCAGCTCCTGCCAACTTAGCAGTTCGAAAGCATGCAAATGCAAGTAGATAAATAGGTACCATTTTGGTGGAACGGTAACAGCATTCTGTGTACCTTGGCATATAGTCATGCTGGCCACATGACCATGGAAATGTATCCAGACAACCCTGGTTCCCTTAGCGAAGAAGTGGAATGAGCACCACTTCCTAGAATCGTTCATGACTGGTCAGGGAAAACCTTTACCTTATTCTTGTCCCTATAACTAGATTACTTTGGACTAAATTACTTTTAAAATCTATTCATACTTATAAAGCTATGATGTTATTTTTTTGTTTTTAAATAAATAAACCTCTAAATAATTTGCTGTTTCAAGTTAGAAAGATCTCTGCATTTAATATACAACTTTTCATATTTTAATAAGGGAGAAATGCAAAAACTCCTAATTTACTTAACAAATCATTTCACACTTTTCCTTAATGAAAAGTCTTTTATTTGTACGCTAGATATAAAGCTCGAATTTTTTTTCCAAGAGGTTACTAAATTTTAAAGTATTATTCAAATTTACAGATTCTAATTATGGCCTCTATATCAAGCCCTTAAGATAGTAACTCAACCCATCGAATTAAATGAGAACAATACCTCGTTTGAGCAGATGACAGGGATTAAATAACAATGAAAAAGACATGAGGATGCAAAGAAAATCCCACCATTACTTAAACAGTGTATTTTAATTCTTAATAATACCCTTGGGATACAGAAAAGAAATGTTTTCTTTTTTCTTCTTCTTCTTTTTTGTCTGCAAGAAAAGCTCTATATAAAAACTAACATGAAGAAAAGATGAAGCTCTGGGAAAAATGCCAGTGTGCTGCACAACATTTATGGAAATGGAAATTGGATGCCAAATTGACGTGTTGACCTTGCAGCCTTAGCTTATCAGGGATGAAAATGACTTCTGAAATAAAAATTTGGCTGTAATTTGCTAATGCTCTTCCTAAAGGGCCGAGGGATTTTCTACCACAGTTGAACAAGAATGCTATTAATTTCACAGCATTAAATAGGGTGTTTTTAAATTCCATTTATTTTAGGGCATTCAAATACAGGTTTTTTTTCTAGCTTTTCTCCTATGCTTTAGGGACAGAAAAACACACTTATGCTTTCAGTGAGTGGGGAAAGGAACAACATATATCATAAAATATTGTTTGCTTATAATTCATTCTCACAAACACCTTACAGTAAATAGTTTGATTTCCTGAATGTGTTTAGTTTTTCCCCTTATTCATTCATATTGAGTTTGATTCATTTTTGAACAGGGTGAACTAAAAATGAGACATCCAGCTAGAAAAACCTATACTGTCTTGAGAAAATCTTCACATTTACAAGAAGCTGAAACAGTGGCCTAAAACTGAAATACGTTGACCCTTCCTGTATTAAAATAAAGAGAAGTCTACTTTTCTTTTTCAGCCTTCAGCCCAAATACAAGAAAAAGTAGCAGCCTTGACAAATCTGTAATATTTTCTATAGATGCTTAAAGTGTATGGAAAAATAGAGTTTTACATTACACCATAAAATCCAACACAATAATGGTCTTTTGAAACTGAGGGGTGGGAAGAAACTTTCGACAACTGTCCTAGAATTAAGCAAAAACATTGGGAAATGATAAATTTGAGGAAGAGGAAGAGGAAAAGAAGGGGAGTGGAGAACGGAGAGGGTTGTATACTCTGCACTACGGTATTACGTTGACAGAATGATGTTGGGATCTATATCTAAAATCAAAATAAATCTGTTTGGTGTCAAAAGGAAAAGGCCTGTGACTAAAGGTATACAGCTTACATCTAGTTGCTTAGCAACCTTCTGAAATGACAACAGACCTCCCCAGGTCTATTTATGACCCAGATTTAAATTTCCAGTAGCTCCCCCCGGTCACGTGATTGCATTTTGTGTTTCCAGCAACTGGGCTACATTTACGATATTTTGCAATGCCCCGCTGTCACATCACCCCAATTTACAACATTTTTTGCCAGTAACCAGCATTTACGTCATTTCCAGAAATCAATCATCTTTTATTACAGTCACAGGCCAATATTACAAATAAAAGCGTTAAAAACAACAACAATAAAGAGTAAATTAAAAGACAGACGAAATAATATATTACGATCGGTGGTCGATTATTGGTGGGCAGTTAGTGTCTGCCTAATTTTGCTACAGCATAACAGAATTTGGCCACATTCAGAGAAACTACTTCATAGTAAAGTGATAACAGTAATTGTACATAAAAGAGATCAGTATTTCCTGGATTTTTGTTAGATAAATTATTATAAATTGAGTCTGTGAATCCTAATAGAAGATGCCGTATAACAAGGTATGAGCTGTAGTTTTAATATCCCCTTGTCCACAGGGGCACCATTTCAGTAATAAATGGCTATTGAGGACAATGGATTTGCTTAATAACCATGGTATTTGTTTAACAAGTACAGCATTTGCTTAACTACCATCACGAAAAGGTTGTAAAGTCACATGATGATCTGTTTAATGACTGCCTGGTTTATGACCGTAATTCCAATCCAGGCTCAAGTACAATTATAAATTGAGGATTACCTGTAATCATATTTAAATATCTCTTCCTTGTGAAACCTCTCTTTTGCATAATTGTTTTATCTCTCAATCCTCAATCTGATGTATGTATTTATCAGGCAATTTCCACAAAGATGATTTTCTACAATCTGATTATTTGCATAACTCCACCCCTATAGTTCAGAGCTACTTTAAATACTACATTGTTTATACATGTAGATAAAAATTTTATTTAACTATCCAAAGCAGAAGTTCCTTATATTCTATGGATAGATGTGATTTTTTTTTAAAATTTGATTTTATATGCCGCCCTTCTCCGGAGACTCAGGGTGGTTTACAATGTGTTAAGCAATAGCCTTCATACTTTTGTATATTTATACAAAGTCAACTTATTGCCCCCATAATCTGGGTCCTCATTTTACCCACCTTAGAAAGAATAGAAGGCTGAGTCAACCTTGAGCCTGGTGGGATTTGAACTTGCAGTAATTGCAGGCAGCAGATATAAGTGGATGTTAATTACTGCCTTAGTCTACTGAGCCACCAGAGCTCCTATTTTCTGCTGAGAACACCCACTAAAAGTCTTTTTTTTAATGATCCAGAATAAAATGGTAGTTTCAGGGTACCACAACTATCATAGCAACACTGACCATTATAGCTTCCACTGTATTCTCCCTGCTAAGTCCTCAAACTTACGACTGGTCCTCAGACATACGACGCAACACCCCCCATTGACTAAGACACGCCAGAGCCGGCAGGAGAATTCAAGCAACCCCATTGGCTGAGCAGTTTGACAGCTATGGTATAAATAGCTGTCAAACGCCTAAGTTGCTGTTCTAGTTCTGAAGTTGTTCTGTTAACTGTTAGCAAATAAACCTTGTTCCTTTTACACCTGTCTTGCCTCAGTTACTGCGCACCGTCGCTCTACAGAGCACTGGTGACGAAGGTGGGATCCTGGGCATGAGGTGACAGGTAGCTAAGTCACTACGAGCTGGCCATGTTAGCCAAGGGCCACCTGAGTCACTAGCGGCCATATGTTGCTCAGATAGCTTCACAAGAACTAGAACCCCATCCTTGTCAGGATGGCACCACCAACCTTCGCTCCTTTCAACCCGCTGACTGAGACCTGGAACTCGTATGAAGCCCATTTCGAATGCTTCCTTGAGGCAAACGATTACACAGGTTTGACCAGCAACCGTAAAAGGGCTCATTTTTTGAACTCATGTGGCCCCGAGATGTTTGCAACAGCGTTGGCTTTAATGGCCCGTTCCTGTCCAGTCGGTTCCCTGGGAAGTCTTGAGGGAGAAGCTTAAAAATCACTACTTGCCAACCTCCTCACACATCACCCGCAGGTTCAACTTCAGGCAGATCCTCCAATCCGAAGGGGAATCTATCAATCAGTACATAGCCACCCTCAGAACTGCAGCCGTGAACTGTGACTTTAAAGACTTGGAGGATTTCCTATTAGAGCAATTTGTATGTGGGGTTAAAGACCCGCACATTCAACGCCATTTGCTTGAAAAAAGAGAAATCACCCTCCTGTCAACTATTGAAGAGGCACAGGCGTGTGAGCTGTCAAGCAAATCCACCACAGAGATAAGAAAATCGCAAGGCTCCATCCTTGCCAACAAGGCAGCCACTATTCATTCAGAAGAAGTGGAGCCAGATGAAGAGGACGAAGAGGAGGACAACATAAGTCGCCTCAGAACAGTGAAGGGAAAAATAAACACCTCAGAAAAAGAGTTTGCCGGCTCCACTTGCCAGGGCTGTGGTGAGAAACACCCCAGGGCCAGCTGTCGTTTCAAAACAGCAGTTTGCCGCAGATGTGGAAAAAAAGGACATTTGGTGCACGTCTGCAGAGCCAACCTACAGACCTCCCAGGCACCCACCAGCCAATGACCCTTCTTCAAAAATGTGAAGCCAAATGGGGACTGCTACACCATTCGGCGGGAAGCCAGATTCCCTGATGTTGCCGCCTGCCAGTTCAAGGCACCATCTAGCCACAAAATTTACCTCACGATTATCATCGAGGGTGTCCCTTGTTGCATGGAGGTTGACACCGAATCATCAAAGTCCCTCATCTCATGGGACACCTTACAAAAGCTGGTCCCCACATGCAAGAAAAGAGACCTGAAACCCTGCCAGCTGCGACTGCGAGATTACCAGGGGAACCCTATTCCCACACTGGGCCAAATCAAACTCCTAGTGGAGTATAAGACTTTTACTAGCAGCCTGCCCTTAATCATTGTTAGTGGCCATCTCCACAGCCTGCTAGGCCTCGACTGGTTTGGAGCCCTAGGTCTTGGCATTACTGACATCTGTTCAACCACCTGTGATGACTTCAAAGACATCCTGGCTGAGTTCGCTGAGGTTTTTGACAACGAATTAGGTAAATATAATGGGTCACCCATCTCCCTTAACCTAGACCCCCAAATCGCTCCTATTAGATTAAAACCTAGGAGAGTGCCTTTCGCACTTCAACCTTTAGTAGAAAAAGAACTTGACAAGCTGATAGCGCAAGGCATTTTAGTGCCCACTGACCATGCCTCCTGGGAGACCCCCATAGTCATACCCATCAATCCAGATGGGTCTATAAGAATTTGTGCCGACTATAAGTGCACAGTGAATCGGGCCCTCCAGGCCAACCCCTATCCAGTACCTGTGGTGCAGCACCTGCTGCGCTCTCTCGGGCGAGGAACCATTTTTGCCAAATTAGATATGACACAAGCCTACCAGCAGCTTCTGGTGGATGCTGCAACGGTAGAGGCTCAGACAATCGTGACCCACCGGGGCGCTTTCAAGTGCCAATGTCTCCAGTTTGGCATCAATGTCGCCCCGAGGATTTTTCAGGGTCTTATGGAGTGACTCTTGCAAGGATTGCAAGGAGTCGTTCCATACTTTGATGATGTGCTCATCTCAGCCACCAACCAGGCTGAGCTGAAGCACAAACTGAGGGCAGTCCTGTGCCATTTTCAAATGGCCGGGCTCAAACTAAAGAAACAAAAGTGCAGAACAGGACTGCCCAGGGTGGAGTTCCTAGGGTACCTCATCGATGCCACTGGCATCCATCCTGCACCCTCTAAGGTAGCGGCCATCAAAAACGCTCCAACCCCTTCTAACAAAACTGATTTACAGGCTTTCTTAGGGCTCCTCAATTTTTTCAGCATTTTTTTGCCCCACAAAGCTTCTGTTGCAGAGCCTCTGTACATGCTTCTGGACAAGAAGACCCCTTGGTCCTGGGGCTCCAAGGAAGCTGCTGCTTTTGCAGCTGTCAAAACCCTCCTCACCTCCAACGCTGTCCTAGTGCAATGTACTGACAGCCTTCCCCTGGTCCTAGTTGCAGATGCTTCCCCCTTTGGCATTGGGGCTGTCCTCAGCCACACTCTGCCTAATGGTATGGAAGCCCCCATTGCTTTCTATTCAAGGACTTTGTCCTCGACTGAACGCAATTACGGCCAAATAGATAAGGAAGCGTTGGCTGCAGTTGCAGCCATAAAACGCTTCCATGACTATTTATATGGTCAGCATTTTACTCTAGTCACGGACCACAAGCCCCTATTAGCTCTGGTGGCGGGAAACAAACAAACCCCCCAAGTTCTCTCTCCACGCATGTCTAGATGGGTTGAATTCTTAGCTTCATACTCCTACCACCTAACCTACCGCCCTGGCAAGAATCTTGCCCACGCAGATGCTCTCAGCCGCTGTCCACTCCCTATCTCCATGCTAGACCCCTCCCCAACATTGTCAGTACTCCTCATTGACTCCCTCAATCTACCAGTGACTGCTTCAGACGTTGCTATCCATTCTGTCAAGGACCCCATCCTGCGCCAAGTCCTTGACTGGGTGCAAAGGGGCTGGCCCATGGGGAAAGTGCCCACAGAGTTCAAACCCTACCAGGCCAGCCAGCATGAGCTGTCAGTCCAGCAAGGGTGCCTCCTATGGGGAAGCAGGGTAGTAGTGTCACCACAGCTACAACACCCGGTCATGGAATGCCTTCATGAAGGACATCCTGGCATCGTCAGGATGAAGACCTTGGGTTGCAGCTATGTCTGGTGGCCCAAATTTGATCAGACAGCCACCGCGTGGTCACCAGGTGCCAGGCATACCAACTATCATGCCCAGCCGCCCCAGCAGCCCCTGTGAGGGAGTGGGAAATGCCCAAAAGCCCTTGGTCCAGGATTCACGTGGACTTTGCAGGCCCATTCCACAGGCAAACCTTCCTGATCGTGGTGGATGCATATTCAAAATGGGTTGAGATAGAACTAATGACATCCACCACAGCGAGCACTTTAATCAGAGCAATGCAGAGACTTTTTGCCACTTCAGCCACCTTCCAAGTCTACCTGGCAGGGCTGGGCATTCGCCATGCCAGGGTCATGCCATTTTGCCCGGCCAGCAATGGGCTGGTTGAACGCACCATGAGATCGGCCAAAGAGACTCTATCTAGGTTTACAAGAGGGGACTGCTCAGAGAAAGTAGCAAGGTACTTATTGACCCAACACGTAACCCCCTGCCCTTCTACCAACAGGAGCCCTGCTGAACTGTTAATGGGCCGCTGGCTCCGAACAACCCTTGACCGCCTGCACCCCAGGTACACCCCTGATAAGCCCCCAGGGTCTACCAGCCATGCGCCGCAGTTTTTGTGTGGGTGACCTCGTCTTTGCCCAAAACTATGTGGGCGAACCAAGGTGGTTTCCTGGGACAATAGTTAAAATCTCAGGGCCCTACCACTACCAAGTAGAACTACCCAATGTCAGGCTCTGGCAGCGCCACATTAACCAACTGCGCGCATACATCACAGGAGGTGAGAGCGAAATAGCAACCCTGCAGGAAACCGAGTCACATCCAGTCCCTAACTACGAAACTCCAGGCCCTGTCCCAAGCATGCCACCTGCAAGCAACTTACCTGGTGAACTGGGCCAGCCGTCTGAAGTTGAATCCGGCATTGAGGTCCCAGAAGAGTCGCCAGTAGTTCCACAGGCAGCATATGCACCACCTACTCCTTCGGAGGCCATCCCCAAACTGCAAAGGTCTGCGCGGACCAGGTGGCGCCCTGACTACTTGAACGACCATGCATGCACTATCCAGGAGGGAAGGGGTGCTAAGTCCTCAGACTTACGACTGGTCCTCAGACATACGACACAACACCCCCATTGGCTAAGACGCACCAGAGCCAGCGGGAGAATTCAAGCAACCCCATTGGCTGAGTAGTTTGACAGCTATGGTATAAATAGCTGTCAAAAGCCTAAGTTGCTGTTCTAGTTCTGAAGCTGTTCTGTTAACTGTTAGCAAATAAACCTTGTTCCTTTTACACCTGTCTTGCCTCAGTTACTGCCCATCGTCGCTCTACAGAGCACTCCTTGCTCTCTCTCTCCTTCCCTCAATCCCCCCTCCCCCCCTCTCTCAGTTACAATGGTCAGTTTTGATACCCTGAAAGTAGGAGTGAAATCTACTTACTGTATATACTTGATTATAAGCTGAGTTTTTCAGCACATTTTTTATGCTGAAAAAAGCCCTTCTCGGCTTATACTCGAGTGAGGGGGAAAATGCCTTTTTTCCCCTGCAACCCATTTTGGCTTCCAGGGGCTGCAGAGAGGCTTGCTAAGACCAAACTGGGGCATGGGGAGGTACCTAGCAAGACTCCCTGTGGCCCCCTGGAAGCAAAAACGGGCTGGGGGGGGGCTTCAAGGGAGAAAGAAACAAAGAAATCCTCACTATTTAGGGAGATACCCATGTGCACTGAGCTTGAGTTGAGAGCTTATTGTAATAGGCTGGCTGCTAGCTATCCTTGCTCAGGCTAAGCTAATCAATAGTGGAAATCTAAGAATGCCAGATGAGAAGGAGAAAGGGAGGGGGAAAGAAAGAAAGAAAGAAAGAAAGAAAGAAAGAAAGAAAGAAGAAGGAAAGAAAGAAAGAAAGAAAGAGGTAGGGAGGTAGGTAAGGGAAAACCCTTTTACTCACACTTCATCCTCACTGTTTGGGGATCCCTAAGTTCACTGAACTTGAGTTGAGAGCTTATTGTAAGTGCCTGCACTAGCTATTCTTGCTCAGGGTAAGCTACAAAACGTTTCAAAATGTCTGGCTTTTCTTCCTCCTACCAAAGACTTTCTGGGGTTCTTCACAGAAAGGGAGAAAGGAGAAAGGGAGGGAGAAAGAAAGAGAGAGAGAGAGAGAGAGAGAAGAAAGAAAGAGACAAAGAAAGAGAAAAAAGAAAAAGGAAGGGAGAAAGAGAGAGAATGCAAGTATCTCTTAACAGAGGCTTGAACTTGCGTGAAATTAGATCAAGCCCTACATCATTTAACCCAATGTATCCGATTAAATTGTTACTGAATTATTTTTGGTATATATACTACATTCTCTTGTGTAATTTAGGTATAGTGTAGTTTACACTATGCACTTACAGAGCTAGTTTACTGTTTTTCTTTGAAATAAATATTCAAAAACATTTAACCTACTGATGCCTCAATTAATGTAATTTTATTGGTATCTATTTTTATTTTGAAATTTATCAGTAGCTGCTGCATTTCCCACCCTAGGCTTATATTTGAGTCAATAAGTTTTCCCAGATTTTTGTGGTAAAATTAGGTGCCTCGGCTTATATTCGGGTTGGTTTATACTCGAATATATACGGTACCTTCCCTACCGGTTTGGAAGTGTGTGCTCTGCCCGTGCGCTTGGACCCTCTGTACATGCGCAAAGCCTTCTGCACATGCACAGAAGGTCAAAAACAGGTTACTTTCTGGTTAAAACCAAGAAGTAATGACGTCCAGGAGTGTGGGTGGAGCCTCAAGCTGCCACCGCTACCATTCTCCGAACCACGTGCCACCACTGCTACCATTTCAGCCAAACTGGTCTGAAGCGATAGCATTTCACCCCTGCCTGAAACTACCATTTTATTCTGGATCACTTTTTTTAAAAAAAATTTTAGTGGGTGTTCTTAGCAGAAAATGAGAGAGGGAGAGGGAGAGGGAGAGAGAGAGAAAGAAAGAGAGAGAGAGAGAGAGAGAGAGAGAGAGAGAGAATGTGTGTCCCTCTTCCTGGTTTGAGCAGGAAGAAGTTGTTTAACATTATTATTTAATGAGCTGTGGTGGTGCAGTGGTTAGAGTGAAGTACTGCAGGCTACTTCTGCTGATTGCTGGCTGACTGCAATTTGACAGTTCAAATCTCACCAGGCTCAAGGTTGACTCAGCCTTCCATCTTTCAGAGGTGGGTAAAATGAGCACCCAGATTGTTGGGGACGATATGCTGACTTTGTAAACTGCTTAGAGAGGGCTGTAAAGCATTGTGAAACAATACATAAGTCTAAGTGCTATTGCTATTATTTGCTTTAAGAACCATCCTCTTTAAAACAAGGTAAGCATTAAGATTTTTAAAAGAACGCACTATAATTGAAGCCAATTTTCAAGAACTTTCAACAAAACTATTCTATTACTTTTTTTAAGGTGAGAGAAATCAATAGCATTAAAATTACCATGAGTAAAGACTGAAGTTGTTTTTTTCCCATTCATTGAAAATACTTAAATAACATATTTACTATATTGCAGTGGCAGTATATTGAAATGCACTCATTTTTACCCCTCCTTTTCAATGTAAAAGCAACCTAGATGTTTATTCCAATATATGTTTTTTTATCATCTTCTTTAAAAGTACCCCAACATAGCCAAATTGAAACTTAACAGTTTTATATTCAATATATTCTGCTAATGATATTAGTTTCACAAAACACATTAGTATGCAGGGTACTCCAGAGAAAATCATGTGCTGATGTTCATACATTTAAAATTAGACAAGAAACTCTACAGTCCTCTTGACTCTTTAGGCTGTTTAACAACTTGAGAGCTAGAGATCATTCCGAATGTCATTATATATCAAAAAGATGAAGGATGTGCCTCCCCTGTCACCTCTGATGTACCATTTACACAACACAATTTAATTGTACGTTGTAGCAATGCCTGCCAAGAACCACTGTCACTGAGGATACAGTAGATTGGCACCAGGCACTGCAGTAGAACTAGCAAATGTACAGAGAATGGCAATGAAATAGATAGCAAGTACATACAGCAAGCTTTTCAGTGCAGAATGAAGTGAACATAAAGATAAATCTGAAAAGCAGGGAGAACTTACAAATCAATACTGAATCAAGAGGAGCAGTGGCACGAGCAACAGATTTTTAAAAAGGAACAAAATGAAGTTCCTCCTCCTTCCCCGCCTTTCCCCTGTGTAAATTCAGCTCAGGTTCATGGAATGTGCATATATAGCCATCTATTGTTGTTCGCGACCCATGAATCACAGCACGCCAGAAGTGGTGGGTTTCACATATTCTTACCACCGGTTCACCGCGTGGGCGTGCCTTTCGCGCATGCGCCTGGCCTTCAACACATGTGCTTTGCTCGCACACGTGCCTTCCCTGCATGCATCTGGCCTTCTGTGCATGTGCTTTGCTCACTCATGCGCCTTCCGCACATGCACCCAGCCTCGAAAATGGCATTATAGGATGGCATTACGCCAGGGCAGGCGGGCAGTCGCCATTATCGGTTTGCCCGAACCTGTCTGAACCGGCTGAATACCACCTCTGCATACCAGGCACTCTTGTCTTCCAGTATCTCCCAGAATTGGCCAAATTCATGTTTATTGTGTCAACTGCACTATCCAATCTTCTGTCCCAAACGTGTTTTTTCAAAAGCCAATTGGATTTTCTTGTTTTATCCTTGAAGACATTTCGCTTCTCGTCCAAAAAACTTCTTCAGTTCTGACTAAATGCTGGAGAATGGAAAGATTTAAATTCCTTGCAGTCATCTGGTCATTAGTATTCTCTCTGAGAGTCATTGAGACCACTTGGAAATTTTTCTGTCCCTCGGGGTCATCTGAATAGTGCAAATGGGTATGGAACCTTCTTGGAACTGCTGAAAGGTCTACATTGTAAACAACAACACCTGTGTTGATACAATACCACCTATCTCTTGTTTACAACACAATCCAATGAGTCCTGTCGCCTCATTAGGTGGCCAAAATACTTGAACTTCTACTTAAGTATCTGTCTTTCCAAAGGACAGTCAGAATTGATTTCCTTCAAGAATAACCTTATAGAGGTATCCTTGATTAAAACAGTTCATTTAGTGACCATTTGAAGTTACAATGGCATTGAAAAAGAGACTTATGACCATTTTTCATACTTGCGACCGTTGTAGCATCTCCATGGTCATGTGATCAAAATTCAGATGCATGTCAACTGGCTCTTATTTATGACAGTTGCAGTACAGTAGGGACATGTGATCACCTTTTGTGAACTTCTGACAAGCAAAATCAATGGGAAAGCCAGATTCACTTAACAACCGTGTTATTAACTTAATAACTGCAGTGATTCACTTAATAACTGTGGCAAGATAGGTCATAAAGTGAGGCAAAATTCACTTAACAATTGACTCCTTAGCAACAGAAATGTTGAGCTCAATTGTGGTTGTAAGTACAATTAATTTTTTCTAACATCAATGAAGTTAACTACATAGGTATGCAAAATGTTTTCATTTCAACGTTCCAAATATTCTAAGCTCAAAAATATCACATAGATTCCAATAGTTTTCTTCTGAAGATGAAACAAAACTTGGTCATTTTTCATTTGTAGAAATCTGATCATAGAAAACAATCACACAGAAAGAACCACTTGAAGTCATTCAACCTCAAAATAAAATGCCATTTAAAAATGTACATTCTGAGCTTTGTTTCAAAATCAATCCATTGTTCTGGGCAAGGTTCACACAAATAAGTAATTTCAAATGCTCCACATATCACATATTTTTCATTACATTTTTATTTACTTATTTTTTATTTCATGGTGAGAAACAAAAACACATTGACTTTTTTTTTTAAAGATTTCTTCCAATAGAAACTTGGAATATTTCATGTGTGTCCTTTCGGCTCCTAGCCTGAGGTAAAACTTATTTCTAATTAACTAAAAAGGTATCAGACAAAGTAGTTACAGCAACTTAATTATTATTCTTTAATCCCAGCTAAAGTATGCTGAGAAGGACAAGAAAATAACACTGTCCAATGATCATATTTTCATTTGTGGTGTAAGTACAGTATTTTATCCAGATTTGATCAGGGATTCACTTTGGGATCTTCTCTATAATTACAAAACTATAACTATAACATTTTGATTCCTTTTTTAAAAAAAACCCAGTGTATGGGGCTCTTAGAAATCAAATGGGGGAAAAGGTGAAAGGGACAGTCAATTCATCAAATAAGTTTATTTTTATTCAATAATTGCAGCTGACTATATGATGGTTATTCAGAAATTATGGAGTGTAATTGCACAAACATAAACATTTCTACTGGATCTTGCATAGCATACACAGAAAATCCTACTTCAGCAAATATATTGAATCTGCTGGGGGGGAAACAATAAAAACATAAGTATGTAAAAATATGATGCATCAGAACAATGTTTCTCAACCTTGACAACTTTAAGATGTGCAGATTTCACTTTCCACAATATTGAAGAATATTTTTGTTAACTATCCTTCAACCTGCAGAATCCAATAATAATAATAATATTGCAGATAGTCCTTGACTTACAACAGATTGTTTAGTGGCCATTCAAAGTTATAACAGCACTGAAAGAAGTGACTTGTGACTGTTTTTCACAGTTACGACCTTTGCAGCTTCCGCATGATCATGTGATCAAAATTCAGGTGCTTGACAACTGATTCATATTTATGACCGTTGCTGTGTCGCAAGACATAGCATGTGATCCCCTTTTGTGACCTTCTGAAAAGCAAAGTCAATGGGAAAGCCAGATTCACTTAACAACTGGGCTACTAACTTATCAGCTGAGTGATTCACTTAACTGAGGCAAGAAATGTCATAAAAGGGGGCAAAATTCACTTAACAAATGTTTCACTTAACAACATAAATGTTGGGCTCAATTGCGGTCATAAGTCAAGGACTACCTGTATAACAACTGTTAAATAATGCCAGTGCCATCTTACACTGAACAGTTTTATTAAACCTGACAGGAAATATTAAATTGAAAAATATTTGCCACTTTAAGTTGTTTAAAAAAAATAAAGGGAAGATTTAAATAAAATAAATATAAATATATGTTATCTTTTTCTGGGGTTCAGAAACAAGTCTGTAAAAGTCTAATGTAGCAGATGTGGAAACAATCTCACAGAATTTTTTTTCCTTTTGAATCTTGCTGAAAATCTAAAAAGAACACACCTAGCCATGGGCAGTAAAACACCTGCATACATCTTTACTTCCTGCAGAGAGTTGCAAATTGCTGTATGATGAAATCTCATAAAGGAATATCTGTTAAAAACAAGTCACTTCAGTCAGCAGGAACTGATGCCTTTGTGGGAACGTGGGAGTGATGCCGCCTAAAATATATTCAAGGTAGGCTGATGGTTTTTGTTCATTTCAAATCAACTTTCCCGCTTTCAGTTAACATTTTGTTTTCCATTGTCAAGATTTGATGTACACCATAATTCTGCAAATCTTAACAGTATACCATTCCACAGTTTCTACCATTTTTTAAAAAATCATCTTTCCACAATATCACATTGAGGAAAAGTATTCACTATCATTTCTGCATCTACGAGTCTTTCTAAACACTACATTGAATTGTTAAAGGTACACCTGTTCTTCTAGTTTCCTTTCTATAGATTTAGAAACTAGCTACTCTTAAAGCAACTTGCTTTCAGTTACTTTAATATGGTAATATGATTTTTGAGACTTACTACGAAACATTTTCCCATGTCATGTTTTCATTCAAAATCATCCTCCAACATACCAAATGAGGCCAGGGTTGGTATCACAGCTTGGGGAGAATTCAAAACCCAATGAAAACAAGCAAAGAAAAAAGATATATTGGACCTCTTTAGAGTTGAGTTCCTATGATTCTCAAACGACTATACACCGTATTTAGTTTGACTAACATAAAAGATATCAAAATTCAGAGAACACTTGTGGATTCACATACAAATAACCTTTGACTTACAATTATGTGTTTAGCGACCATTCAAAGTTACAATGTCATTGAAAAAAGTGACTTATGACCATTGTTCACACAATCACTGCAACATCCTCAGGGTCACATTTTCAATATTCAGGCACTTAGCAACTAGCAGGTAGTCATGGGGGTTCACCACTTGTAATTCTCTCAGCTGTCTTAGGACAAACTCATTGGGGAAAGCCAGATCACTTAATGATCAAATAATTCACTTAAGTATTTCACTTACCAACTGTGGGGGGGAAAAGATTGTAAAATGAGGTGCATCTCACATAATAAGTGCCTTGTTTAGCAATGGAAATTTTGGGCTCAATTGTGATCATAAGTCAAGGACTATGTAAACTTCAAACAATTTCTGGACTATCAGTACTTCACATGATGATCACAGATCATTTCATCCAAACTCAACCTCCATAACATACCTGGATAAACCCATAAAAACGAAAAATCCAAATTCTTATTAAACCAAAACTTACTTGATACCTATTTATTATTATGTCATGCTTTATTTGTTTCATTTTCTTTTCAGTGGACCTATTATCAATGAGTTACTCACACTAATAAGTGGCTAAACTAATATGCAAATCTGAGGTTGATTTTAGGTAACGTATTTCATTACCTGACTGGAAACAAGCCTTACAATTCAACTTTGACTTATCTGCTTGAGCGGGGGGGTTGGACTAGATGAGCTATAAGGTCCCTTCCAACTCTGTTAAATCTGTTAAATCATGTGAAGGATTTGGCAGGTTTGGAACAACAGATTTAAGGAACCAAGAACCTGCAAATATAAATAAATTTTCTAAAATATTTGGATTATTTTTTTTAAAAAATTGAATCTTATGTAGTACACTCAGAGAAAAAGATACATGAGCCACAGTGGTGCAATGGTTAGAGTGCAGTACTGCAGGCTACCTCTGCTGACTGCTGGCTGACTGCAATTTGGCAGTTCAAATCTTGCTAGGCTCAAGGTTGACACAGCCTTCCATCCTTCTGAGGTCGGTAAAATGAGGACGCAGATTGTTGGAATATGCTGACTCTGAAAACCACTTAGAGAGGGCTGTAAAGCACTGTAAAGCGGTATATAAGTCTGGGCTATTGCTATTGCTATTGCTACATTATAGAGAGTCCTCAACTTATGACCACAATCAGGGCCAGAATTTCTGCTGATAAGCAGAAATTGTTGTTAAATTAAGTGCCCAATTTTACAATCTTTTTGCTACAATTGCTAAGTGAATCATGTAGTTGTTAAATGAATCCAACTTCCCCACTGACTTTGCTTGTCAAAAGCAGGTGGGAAGGAAATGGTGATCACATTACTCGGGATGCTGGAATTGTCATAAATACATGCTCGTTGCCAAGCACCCAAATTTTGATAAGATAATCATGGGATACTGCAACAGTCATAAATATGAAGACCAAATGTTAAGTTACCTTTTTCAGGGAAGGAAGGAAGGAAGGAAGGAAGGAAGGAAGGAAGGAAGGAAGGAAGGAAAACCTAGTATTATTTAGTAATACTGGAAATAAAGGGCAAAACCCTATTTTTTATCTAGAATAGTACTTGACCTGTAGTGGGATTCAAATCCCAGCACTACTGATTCACTATCAGTAGCACATGGGTGCGTGGGCGCACTCACTTTGCAGGCGTGTGGCACTTGTGCAGTATGCAGAGAGCATTTTTGATGACATCTGGGTGGGTGGGTGGAACCTCCCACCGCCACCACTACCCAGCCCAGGGCGAACCAGGAGCAACCCACCACTGTATTCAACTTTAATAATTTGGTTTCCCTGATGCAATTTATTCCATTCCATTGCAATGTTGATGGTCCCTCATTACTTGGGAACTGCACTGCTCCATAAACATGCATTGTATAATCAAAGTACTTATAGATAAAATGAGTTTAAATGGAGCTAAGATTAACCCCAGAAAAATATGAATAACATTTGGTAGCCAGTACGTCAATCTTGGTCAACCATAGCATGCATTATTGCTATCATCCTTTAGAATGATAGTTAAGACATTACATTTATGTACAGGGAGAGCCCTATTCGTGTTGACTCACAACCACTGAACCTTACTCTGAGCACTATCAAGGATATTGATAACGGAAAAATTAAAAGAGGAAATAAGGGAAAATTGGAAGACAAAATGTTATCTATACCTGCTTGAACTTCTGAAGTAAAAACGTAAAGCATTCATTTAAAAAAGGAAGGAGTATTTTTGAACTGGGAGGTACGAAGTTGAAACCAAAGAAAGGCATTAGAGCTTGGATTTCAAAATCTATCAACATTTTCCAGTAAATTAAGTCATGTGGTATCCCTCAAGTTCTGCTGTGCTACCTCATGGCCAGGAGATTTTCCTGGAAGAGCCGAGCAAAAAATGCCAGGAATATATGCCAAGAATATATAATCCCAGCAGAGTCACCCAAGGCATGATGGTCATCCCAGCTGTCCAGCTAAAGCAAGCAGGCAAGTATTTTGGGCAGAGCTACAGAGGAAGATGCTAGAGGCAGATGGTCACTTTGAAGACAATGGCAAAAGTATAATTTCACACTGCATGAGAGAGAGAGAGAGAGAGTCATGATAAATTACTGCTGTACTTTACCAAGATAACCATGTAGATAGGCAGAATAAAGTGTTTGGAGATAAAAATGCTAAATAATGGATCTTCAACATTGGATGGCAGTTTTAAGAATAATAGTGTTTATGACTTGGCTAGATTTTGGATACCTAGTTGCTGATGCTGCTATAGAAGAAAACAAAACCTGAAGCTGCTAAAACAGAATTATAGTGGAAATATGGAATATATGAAGTATGAACATGGGAAAACAATACAGTGAAAGATGACATGAATCCAGTACATACCAGGTACAGTACAAGTACTCATCCTTGACTTATGACAGGTTTCTTAGCACCATTCAAAATTATGATGGACATCCCCTTTCCCCAAAAAAGGTACATATGACCTGGATTCAAAATTCTAACAGGTGCCCCACTACGCAGTCAAGTGATCACATTTTGCATACTTGGCAACTGGCCTGCATTTATTGCCATTTGCAGTATTCTGCAGTCACATGACCACAATTTACAATTTTCATTTTTAAGAAACTAGCACATACTTCCAGTTTCTGGCAAAAAAAACACTCATTGGAGACAATAACTGTGGTGTTCTCTTAATAAGCACAGTGTTCACTCAACAACCACCACAAAAAAAATGTCATAAAATTGGGTCAGTCTTTTGATGACTTATTTAACAACTAGCATGTACATACAACTGTAATTCCAGGTTCAATTACAATAATAAGTCAAGGACTATAGGTTTACCTCTTAGACATTTGAAAATTGAAATAGATCAGAACTCAATACTTTCAGTCTGAATATCGTATTATTTACTAGTCAGAACAAAGAAAAAATAGCATTGTTTGCATAATCTGGAAGGCTATAACAAGGACATTATTTGGGTACAATGCAATCAACGATCAAAATAGTATCAATTAGACTTTGCAGAGAATCTTTTAATGCGACTATTAAAATTTATGCCCTAACCATTGATGAGATTGAAGAGTTTTATGGTCCCATTCAATCTGAAATTGACAGAATATGCTGCTTGTGGTTGAATGTTGAATGTCAAAAGATGGAAATATTAAAGAGGAAAATGTAGCTGGACTGTGTGACTTAGGGACGCAACTAGGCATTAAGGTACCTAGCCCAAGAGATGCTGTATATTTTCAGAAGGCAACCTGTTAATAAGCAGTTTCAAAACCTCATAAATAACAGAGACACAACACTAGCTTCTTATGTAATATACAATTTTAAAAACATGAAGTTAATGCAATGTAATTACAGAACTATACAAGAGCCCTATTGCAGGAGGGCATTGAATTCAAAATAATGGCAATTATGTTTAGTTTAAAATTTATGCAAATGTTTGAAATTCATTCAAGCTATGCAGGCATCTATTACCTACATTGCAAGACATTGTTTTATTTTACAGAGTCAATGGAACCATTAGTTTAATTTGTTGTCCAGTTCTGCCAAGTTTTCTTTTTTTATAAACTCTTCCATTATTTTTGCCAAACTGTATTATCTTTATAGAATTGTCTCTTTATCTTGTTTATCTCTTTATCTTGTTTGTCTCTTTATCTTGTTATCTTTATAAAGTTGTAAATGTGCTTCATTAGAAATAAATAAAGAAACGAATATATGACAATAAATTCCTTCAAAAATTGGAAATACCTTACACGGTCTATTATAATAAATACAGATACTGATTATTAGAAAAGTCTATATACAAAACACCCTTCTTCCTGATCTTTGGGAAAATATAATTTATATGAAAACACACTATAAATTTCTAGGTTCTCTTTAGATAATTTCTGCAAAATGTTTATCTTTTTTTTTTCATAAAGCTTGGAGCTCAGAAGCAGGTGCCCTGCTGCTTCTTCCTGCTAATGGATGAACTGAATTGCTTGAAAACAGCAAAATGAAATTTTTCATAAGATAATGACGATAAAAACAGCATATTTTAGATAGCACTATTTAAAATAAACGGTCTTGTGTTTTTTTTAAAAAAAATAAGCAATTTTCAATAAATGTTAGTGTTAAGTAGTCTTTTAAACAGTGTTCAGATATTTCATAGTTTGATGTCACAACTATTGTGGCATTTAATACATAAAAATGATACCAGAAGAATCCAAGATATGTAATAATGCTTCATGTTTTATTGTGTTGTTGTGTTGTTTAGATGTTTTAGCACAGCTGTAAGATGATTTCAAATAAAATATTGAAGACAGCAGCTTACCGCCATTAAAACTGGGATTAGGAAAATAACAAAATGTAGCCAGAGGATGATATTTTTTCTACTAGACAAGCACTAAGAACTTTGAAAGTCCAATTCGTTCTTTTCAATAACTCTTATTCAACCATTTAACTGGATTAAAGGTCTTCTACTTTCTAAAATGACTTCAACTCTTTTTGTTTACTGACCCTTATGAATCAAAGTCTTTGCCATGGCCTTCTTCTAAAATACTTGCTCAACCTCACATACTCCTTGCAGGAGAGATCAACAGTTTCTCCAATTCCAGTCTGAACCTATTTAGCTTTCCAAGAACAGTCAAGGCTGCCCAAATGCTAACATTTATCTGGCCTTGGGTTGTACTAGATTAGTGAATCAGATAGATTAGTAACTGACTGACCAACCAACCACACTCAATGTGTAATCCTTAATGGTACTGCATCTCTCTGGAGGGAAGTATACAGTGGAATACCTCAAGGCTCCGTCTTAGGCTCATTTCTCTTCAATGTCTTCATAAATAATTTAGATAACAGGATAGAAGATTTGCAGAAGATAGAAATTTGCAGAAGGGACCAAGCCGGCAGGAATAGCCAACACCCTAGAACCGTGATGGCGAACCTATGGCACGGGTGGCACGCGGAGCCATATCTGTGAGCACACGAGCGTTGCCCTAGCTCAGTTCCAGCACGCATGCGCGTGCCGGCCAGCTGATTTTCAGGTCTTCCGGGCCCACTGGAAGTTGGGAAATGGGCCGTTTCCAGCCTCTGGAGGGCCTCTGGGGAGGGCGAAAAACAGTCCTACCTGGCCCACTGTGCCATTGCGTACGAAAAGTGGGGGGAGCGCAGGGCAGTCATGCATGCATGCACAGGGGGAGAGGCACATAGAATTATGGGTGTGGGCACACGCGCGCATGACCCCCCACGCTCCCCTCACTTTTGGCACTTGATGGCAAAAAGGTTAGCCATCACTGCCCTAGAAGTTAGAGCTGAGATATCAAAGGATCTTGATAGATTTGAACACTGGGCCCTATTTAACAAATAAAATTCAATTGGGAGACTAGTAAGCTTCTACATTTAGGCAAGAAAAACCAAATGCACAAGTATAGAATAGGTAGTACCTGGTTCAATAATACCATAGTAACTGGGAGAGGGATCCTGGAATCCTAGTGGACAAAACCTTAAATATGAGCCAATTGTGTACTGTGGCTGCCAAATAAGTTAACACAATCCCAGGCTGCATTAACAGAGAGATAGAATTAAGATCGTGTGAAGTGTTAGTACCACTTTATAATGTTTTGGTAAGACCACACTTAGAAAATTGCATCCAGTTTTGGTCGCCAGGATATTTTAAAAATGCTGAGATTCCAGAAAAAGTACAGAGAAGAGCAACAAAGATATTAGGGGACTGAAAGTAAAAACTTGCAGGAATTGGGTATGTCTCGTTTAATGAAAAGAATGACTAAGGGTGATAAGATAGCAGTGTGCCAATATCTAAGGAACCGTGACACAGAAGATGGAGTCAACCTATTCTCCAAAGCACCTGAAGACAGAACAAGAAGCAATGGATGAAAACTAATCAAGGAGAGAAGCAAGAACTAAGGAGAAACTAATTAAGGAGAGAAGCAAGAACTAAGGAGAAATTTTCTGACAGTTAGAACAATTAATTAGTGGAATTGTTTTCCTTTGTAAATTCTCAGTGCTCCATCACTGGAGGTTTTTTAAGAAGAGATTAGAGAACTACTTATCTGAAATGGTATGGGTCTCCTGCTTGAGCAGGGGGGTTGGACAAGAAGACCTCCAAGATTCCTTCTGTTATTCTGTTAACTTCCAATTTCTGTATTGGATCTACTATAATTAAATAACTCATTCTTTGTCTCCTTGATATTCTGACAACTGTATTCAGGGGTGGGCTGCTGGGGGTTCACAGGGGAGCACCTCTAGCTAAAATTCTGTGCAGTTCGGAGAACCCCCAAATCACACTCCTGGCTGGCCCCACCCACCTCATACCACCCCTCCCAGAAGTCCCCATGCAGCCTGTTTTGAAGTTCAGGGTGTGCATGGGGGCACGGGGAGGGTGATATATAGGCCTACCGGATGTTTGGGAAGCCACCAAAGCTTGGGGAGACCATTTTTGCCTCCCAGAGACTCAAGAAAAGCCTCCAGAGCCCAGGGAGGGCAAAAACACCCCACCCCCCACAGTGGTGCAGGAGGCCGACTAGGCCACACCCACCATGGCCACGCCCACCCAGCAACCAGACAGAGAACCTCCTGCTAAAATTTTGGAAGCTCAGCTCTGACTGTATTCCAAAACATTTGAAGGTGTACAGATTGGGAAACACTATCTTAGTTTTTCTGATCCTTAGTAAGAAGTTAACAGACTATAAAAGTTTGACCACAGGATAATATAACAGAATCAGTATGAAATTATAAAGTAAATAGAAATAGTTTAATATTATTCACTCTCATGTATATAGAAGTTTAATAAATAAATAAAAATAGGAAGAGGAAGAAAATGTGCATATTATCACTGATAGCTGTTGGATTGATTTCCTCAAGTACACAGAACAAGTCAGCTAAAAGTTTCATAAGTAATTTTAATTTACCTATCACTAAGATAAATAGTCTGATTTTCGACTATTTGTTCCCTTAGGTTTGACTAAAAGCAATGCAATTAAACTTTTCACATATTAGAGGATTCTTTTTCTCCCTTTTGCCAACAAGATAAAATCTTTACCTAATAAACTTTTCTGGATTTATTCCAATCTGCACGTTGATTTTATATTGTTTTGGACCTTCAGTACTGCAGACAAAATTATAAGGCGTATTTAAACAAAACCGTATTCTATGATATTGTGACAAGCATCTTCTATTGCTGACAAAATACTCCCTCTACTGTACAATTGACAGTGTTACAAAAAGGTATAATAGTCTGAATAAATATATCTTTAAAAATTAAGGAAAGTCATAGATAGTGAAATTTAAGAAATATTTAACTTTTTCTAGAATGTAGTTTATGCACCATATTATGTAAAGTATTTTTAAAAGCAGTAATGTTCCTTATTGCCTAAACTCCTTCAGTTTAACTAAAGGAGAATATTTGTAGCTCAGGGTTGAAATGAGGGATCCTTAGTGCACTCTGAGCTTGCTTGTTTTCTTGCAGATGTTTCATTATTCAAACTAGGTAACACCATCAGGGCTAGTCCCACCTAAACAATCAAGCTTAAAGAGCACCAAGGACCCCTTTCCACTTGCAATGAAATATTCTGTATAGGTTGTCTTTGACTATAATTGAGCCCAACATTTCTGTTGCTAAGCGAGGTAGTTGTTAAGTGAGTTTTGCCCCATTTTCCTACCTTTCTTGCCACAATTTCTTAAGTGAATCACTACAGTTGTTAATTTAGTAACACAATTGTTAAGTGAATCTGGCTTCCTCATTGACTTTGCTTGTCAAAAGATGGCAAAAGTTGATCACATGACCTAGAGACACTGTAACCATCATAAATATCAACCAATTGCCAAGAATCTGAATTTTCATCAAGTGGTCATGGGGATGGTGCAAGGGTTGTAAGTGTGAAAAATGGTCATAAGTCACTTTTTTCATTGCTGTTATAATTTTGAACGGTCACTAAACAAATTAGATTGGTTGGATACCACAGAGCAGGGGTATCTAACCCTGTGGTGAAATCCAATTTTTTTTACTACCGGTTCTGTGGGCGTGGCTTGGTGGGCATGGTGTGGCTTGATGGGCGTGGCTTGGTGGGCATGACAGGGGAAGGATACTTCAAAACCCCCATTTTCTCCCCACTCCTGGGGGAAAGATATTGCAAAATCTCCATGCCCACCCCACTCCAGGGGAAGGATACTGCAAAATCCCTATTTCCACCCCACAAATACCAGCCAGAGGTGGTATTTGCCAGTTCTCCAAACTACTCAAAATTTCCGCTACTGGTTCTCCAGAACCTGTCTGCTGGATTTCACCCCTGATCTAACCTTGGCAATTTTAAGACCTATGAGGTTTAACTCCCAGAAATCCTCAACAAAGGGCTGGTGAGGGAATTCTGAAGTTGAAATTCACAACTCTTAAAGTTGCCAAGATTAGACACTCCAACCATAGAGAAACCTAAAAATTAACGTTCTTTAGAGCTGATTCGTCCAACTTGTATCATAATTGATCATACTGATAAGGAATATATGCAGTATAAACCTAGCATAAGATGGATATTGCTTCTTTAGAATACCTAATAAGCGAACAGATTAGAATGAAGCTTTATTTGAAAAAGTGCATTTTAAATATTATTAATTTTGTTGTTAATATGGGAAGACACCTAAAGATTTCTATGACTGCCTTTTCTGTTGTTGCTGCATCATGGAAATTTAGAACCTGCTACTAAAAACTGTTCTTATTTTTAAAAAATAGCTTTTTTGCACTTTAAAGACTAATAGATTCATTATTGCATTTATGCAATTATCATTTTTTAATCCTAAAAGCTTCATAAAGCTATTTTCATTATAAAAGATAATAATTCATCAATCTGTTTTGGAAACTGTTTATGTGATGAATACTTTTGGTACATCACAGCTAGACAATTTTAAAAACAACCACAGGATGGCAGAAAGAGCAGCTGACAATATCACTAGCTTTGTATAAATTTTCAGGATAATAGGTGCCTGTAAAACCAATTCAAAGAGGGAGTGTCATATGCAAAGCTAATACTGTCTCTACAGAGCCCTCTGCTGTTGAAAACAATAGAATTATAACATGAAATATGCCACCAGAAATTTATATATATACATATATACATATATACATATATAGAAGAGACGATACACATCACGATCTCTGGAACATTTGAAAGTTTTAATTTTTTTTTTTCATCAGTAGGGACCGATGAAAGCTTAGTATAAGTTTTAAAATAAAAAAGTTTAAACTTTCAAATGTTCCGGAGATCGTGATGTCTATCGTCTCTTCTATATTTATACCTGGAACTCGCATTTTTAGGACAATTCTTAATATACATACATACATACATACATACATACATATATATATACCTTCTCAGCTGACTACATTCAAATAAACTTTAAAACAATAATGAAAAATACCGAGTTACCAGAGGAGTCAGATATAATTACAATTTTGCATTTGTCCCAAATAGTACGTCAATTTTCTACAGAGAGGACAACAGTAATAAGGTAGAAAGGAAGAAGTTTAACGTTTCACCATCTCATAATAATCTTGACAAATCTCTGCTCCTAGTAGTTATCATTGCACAAAGAGGAAAGATTAGCAATTAGCTACTGTTTGAATCCCTGCATCTGCTATTTATATTTGGCGAAACATTCACATCATCAAAGTCAGGTCTAAAATCATAGCATGTAAGGATTGCAAACATTTCATTACCAGACTAGATAACATTATAACAATGGTGATGTTACCTATAGAAACATCTACAAGCAAACAACCAAGCTCAGAGAGCACCAAGGACTCGACCGTTCAACCCTGAGCTACGGAAATTCTCTTCTGTTGGAATGTAAACATTACAAGAGACCTTGGACCGGATCTCCAGCCCTCTTCCCAATGCAGTAATCAAATAATAAAACATCCTTGACAGATGGCATTAGACCTGGTTTCATTCCTTCAAAAGAGGACAGAAGATTAAAGTTTCATTTCTTTACAAAGTCGAAGCAAAAGTCCCAAAGTGGTTTTCAGGTAGAAACAATGATGGACAAGATATTTTCTCTAAACAAAGTAATCAATTTTGCCATCTCAAGCAATTCCATTAGCTTCGTGATCCGTGCTTCTCTTCTAGAAATTTGTAAGTCTTTCTACTATTTCTAAGACTTCTACAAAAGTCTTGCTGCTATTGTCAAAAACAAAGTTTCTATCCCCTCTTCTATATGGTAGCCTTGCTGTATTTTTTTTAAAATGGAAATGTTGAAGTTTCCATTCTACCTGGCTAATCACACATTTGACACTGCCACTAATAAACTTTGTGCTACTACAGAATTATTTCTTACAAGAAACTAAATCCATACAGGATTATTTATATAAAAACAAAAATAGTGGTTTATTCTCTCATTACTCCTCAACAGTGATTTATTGCATTTCTCATACAATTTAACAACATTTTTTTAGCTATTAAAATGCACTATCTTCCCTTATCCATAGCTTTCTGCCATGCTAATGACACACGGCTTTCTGTTACTGAATAAAGATTATTAATTATGATCTTCTAATTCAAAATATTCTCATAAACTAATTTCATATCTCCTCTAATTGAAGTTCTACAGTATACTATTAGGATTAGCTCTGGGAATACGAAAACCGAGTGAGGATTTCAGCACAAAAAAAGGGTGTATTAGCCTTACCAGGTAGGCCAGACAGAAAATATAACCAGATAAGCTAGCTCTACTTTATTGTAAAGCTACATTAACAGAATATTAGAGTCTGAATATACAATTCTCCCACCATCACATTTACAGTGCAACAACTTAAGTAGGATCCCTCCTGAGCCTTTGACACCCATTGCTCAGGGGTGTCAAACTCACAGCGGCATCACGTGACATACCACAACTTTTTTCCCATTCATTAAACTGGGTGTGGGCATGGCCAGCGCGTGACACATTCAGCCAATAGGCCAGGAGCTTGACACCGCTGCTCTTGCTCTACTCAGTATGTAGCTGAGGGCTAAACTCCCTCTAACTGGCCATTTCCTAGGTAGCATCATTCCACCTGACCTCCCAAATTCATTCCTACATACCATTACATCCTGCCATAAAATTATTTCTGCCACAATTTTTGGGATAGCTTCTCTACAGTGGATATCTTGGTCTTACCCCAACCACATGCACCTGAAGCAGTGCAAGCAAATTCCATACCGCAATTTCTACCTACATGAATAAGTCCCAGATATTGCCTCATAGTTGAAAGGCTCAGCTAGCCATTAAAGGGTTAGCCATGGTTATCTACTGGCTGAAGAATATCCCAAATATGCTTTTTCAAAAGGCAACTGGACTTCCTATGTTCTTCCTTGAAAACTGAAGATGCTTCTTGGATGAGAAGCAAAATTTCTTCAAAGAAAAACCAAGAAAGTCCAGTTGCCTTTTGAAGGCACACCTTTGAGGTAACCATGACCTGGATGTTTGAGAATCTCCATAGATACTTAGCTGAAGAATACATTTCTAGTCTTTTCTTATATGTATTTTCTCATAACTTTTAATCTAAGTAAACATTACCTTTCCACAGTCTGTTCCCAGAATGCTTATAATTTCAGGGGCTAAGACAGACTCAAAAAACACTAAAAGAATAAACCAAGGACACAACTCACCAACAAGAACTACATTCATAAGCCAAGATTTACAGATCTTGGAGAAAGATCTGCAGCATCTTTCCTTCCTTCTATTTCCTAAACCACTTGCTTAAATAAGATCTCATTTGCTTCTTTCAGCTGTTTAAGGGCAGTTTCTGAAATATTGGTAAACATTGACTTGCGGTCATTCATTTAACAACATTCAGAGTTATGATGGTCCAGAAAAATGTGATTTATGAATCGTCCTATAATCTTTGCAGCATCCTCATGGTCACATGACCAAATTCCGCCACTCGGCAATCGGCTTGTATTTACAACGTTTGCAGTGTCCCACTATCACATGATTGCCATTTAGAATCTTCCCAGGGGGCTTCCAACAAGCAAAGTCACTGGTGGAAGCCCGAGTCACTTAACAGCCATGTGATTTTCCTAACAATGGTGACAAAAAAAGGTTACAAAATCAGACTCACTTCATGACTGCATGGTTTAGCTATAGAAGTTCCATTCCCACTTGTGGCCGAGGATACCTGTATCCCATATAAAGAACACATCTACCTGTGAAGATGGAGAATGATAAAAGAGGCTGGCCATATTTTTTTCCCCATGATACCCTAGATACAGATTACATCATTACCCTGTTTCCCCCAAAATAAGACATCCCCTGATAATAAGCCCAATCGGGCTTTTGAGCTCATGGCAATGAGGCCAAGTGCTTATTTCAGGGTTCAAAAAAGTAGAAGTCAGGGTCTTATTTTTGGGAAAACACGGTAGATACATCACACCTTTCCTAGGCCATCAGCAAAGCCAATCAATGCAATGCCATGTCTTTCTTGCCTTTAGGCATAATGAGTTTTATCACATACGATCACAAATAGAAGTTGACATGAAATAAGATTTCATATCCTTGCTTACCAGTCACTTGATAATTAGCTGATCACAATTTAATTTAATTCTTATCTGTCTCGGCTTGGTTTTAGACAGCAAATATGTATGTTTAGTTATATTATGCATCCTTCAATAAATGATCCATTGTGTTAATGTTATTAGTATCATTGAGTGTCTTATCTCCCTGATCTTTGGTTGTAATAAAATTCCTTCTTCCACAATAAACGATATTAAAATTCTGATTAATTTTAGTTATATAATTTAACAACTTTTACATTTAGAGTAGCCATTTTTATTATTAATCATTTTGTATTAATTCTGTTTTATGAGCTGTATTTCATAGCTCAGATCACTTACCCGCAGCATTATCATTTTATCTCTTCTGAAATTTATGTAGTGCTGTAAAGTTTTATAACATTAGGTTAGTAATATTAAGTTTAGTTTTCTGATGTGATGGCTATAATCCTTGTAGCACCATGATTATATGTCATTTTATGGTGTTTTTTGACTGAAGTAAAGATTTTGGCTTTGGCTACGTTAGGGCTAGTAAAATTTCTGTTAGGGTTGCTAGATTTCCCCTTATAAATTAGGATTCACGGATAGAAAAATCACCTCTAACCAAAGAAAATAATTTAAAACAGGCTTTTTCATTATTATACAATAAGTAAATATTTCTCACCTTGGCAAGCACTAACGTTGTACAGTATCTTTTTTTTTTAAAGATGTTTTTTTAATCACAGTCTCTTGCGGAACCCCAGTTGAGATAGGCTGCCGTAATGCCCACAAAGAGAAAATTTGGTCTAGTGATTAAGGCACCAGGCTACAAACCGGGAGATGATGAGTTCTCATCCGGCCTTAAGCATGAAAGCCATCTTGATGACTTTGGGCCAATTACCAGGAGACTGGGAGTTCTAGTCCTGCTTTAGATATGAAAACCACCTGGGTGACTTTGATCCAGTCACTCTCTCTCAGCCCAACTAACTACACAGGGATGTAGTTGTGGGAAAATAGGAGAAGGAAGGAGTATTAGGTATGTTCCAATAGTGGGTTCCACTTACTTTCGCTACAGTTCGGAATTGGGGGTGTGCATGCGCTTTTGCGTATGCACAGAGCATCCGTGATGACATCTGGGTGGGTGGGCGGAGCCTCCCGCCACCACCACTACTGGTTTGCCTGAACCAAGACGAACCGGTAAAAACCCACCACTGGTATGTTCACTTTGAGTTATTTATAACACTAATAAAATTGGGATAAAAATAAATAAAACAAACAAACAAACAATTCTGAAACTAGTAACATTAAGGTCAGCAATAGTATTTTAAAGGTAATATGTAGAACAGTCTTCCTAAACCTGATTCCCTAATAGCGCACGACAATTTACAGTGTACAATATTACATTCCCAATTAGCATGGCTTTTGTTGTTATGTTTCTCTCAACTGGAAGAAAAGGAAGCACTTTTCTATTTGCCTAATTCTCCAGCTGGATGTGGGGGGAAATGTCTGTCTAAATGTGAACCTATCTAATATTTCATTTTTAAATCAATACAGACTTATGATTATAATGGAGCTTGGAAGTTATGACAGTCATAAGTCGAGGCACCCACATGGCAAACCCAGTCTTTTTTGTGGGGATCATAAAGTGAATACCATGATTGTTGAAGCTAACATGGCTGTCATAAAGTTCATTCTTTCCTTCATATGTACACATATGTCTACATATGTACACTTATGTCTGCATATGTCATTCTTTCCTACATTTGCACATTGCAAATACTGCAACTGGCCATAAAATTGAGCTGGTTATCAAATGACAAAAATGCAATCATCTGACTGCCTGTTTGTATGCGCACACATACAAGAGCCTTGGTGGCACAGCAGACTAAAGTGCTGTTAACTAGCACCAGTTGCCTGCAATTAGTGCAAGTTTGAATCTCACCAGGCTCAAGGTTGACTCAGTCTTCCATCCTTTCGAGGTAGGTAAAATGAGGACCCGGATTGTGGGGGCAATAAGCTGACTTTGTAAAAAAAAAGAACCCCGCTTGGGGGGGGGGGGGGCGAAAGCCCTACTAAGCAGGTATATACAAAAGTATGAAGGCTATTGCTTAACACATTGTAAGCCGCCCTGAGTCTCCGGAGAAGGGCGGCATATAAATCGAACCAATCAATCAATCAATCAATCAATCAATACACACACACACATGCACACATGGAAATACACACTGCCATTATAAATCTGGAACTGGGTCATAAGTAACTGGGGGGGGGGGTGCACTGTAATTTCAAATGGTCACTAAGGAACTGATTCTTAAGCAAGAGCTACTGTAATTAATGGAATGGAAACCAAACTATTATTCTGAATTATTCCTGATCTGAATCTGCAGATAAATTTCCCTCTCGTGGGCTAATAAGGACATTAATATTTTAGATAACCTAATTGCCAACCGAGTTTAAAAATCATTTGAATTAATAAAAAATAATTTTAGATTATTTAAAACTACGATGTGGCAGTGCATTCTGTTTAAACATTTAGTAACGTCTAAAATTCCTGAAAGAGTTAATTTAGTGTAGTGGTTAAGACATCAGGCTAGGAATTGGGAGTCCGTGAGATATAGTCCCACCCTGGACCCAAAACCAACTGGAAGACCTTGGGCCAATTACTTTCTTTCAGTCCTAGCAAAAAAGCAATGGCAAGCCGCTTCAGAAAAAACTTGCCAAGAAAAATTCAGAGACTTGTTCAGCAGTCTCCAAGAATCATTTACAATTGAACAGGAAAAAAAATTATCTTGAATTAGTCAGTGCTATTTTTGCAGACAATTAGGGATTATTTTCTGGTGATTTGTTATTTGCAAGAATTTTGGAACAAAGAAAGGATTAAATAATTTTTAAAGAGTATCCGTAATGATCCTTATGATCTTAATGATATTAATTCAGCAAAATGTTTCATGTTTATTAGGTACTGTATCTCAGAGAATGTTTTAAAAGAGCTGATTGTCAATTTTACAAGCATGTAAAATTATGGAAAACAAGTTTAAGCATTGGACGTTTTAGCCTAGGTCAGTGATGGCTAACCTTTTTGCCATCGTGTGCCGGGGCGGGCGCACCCTTAATTCTATGCATCCCGCCCTGTGCGCGCAACACCCTTCCCCCCGCTCCTGGCACACAATGGCCCGATAGGCCCGTTTTTATTTCTCACCTGGCTCCAGATCCTCTCTATGCATCTGAAGAGGGTGAAAACAGCCATCCCCATCCCCTCAGAAGCTCTCTGGAGGCCTGAAACAGCCCTCTAGGATTCTCTGGAGGCTGGGGACAGCAAAAAAGTCACTTCCTCTCCAACCGGAAGTTAAGAAATGGGCCGTTTCAGGCCTCCGGTGGGCATCTGAGGGGGTAGGGAAGGCTGTTTTCACCCTCTCCAGATGCATAGAGAGGATCTGGAGCCAGGTGAGAAAAATGGCCCTTCCCCACCCCCTGTTTCCTGTTTCCCTACTTCTGGTGGGCCCAGAAAGCCCGAAAATCAGCTGGCCGGCACATGCATGCACACTAGAGCTGAGCTGGCGTGCCCACTGATATGGCTATGCATGCCAGCTGGATCCATAAATTCATTTAATGGTTGAGAAGATAAATATAGTTAGGGTGGAGTAAACGTAATTCTGAAAAAATACAATAGAACGCTGATATCTACCATGATATGAAGACCAACAGATTCATTGAGGTTACAGGGAACATTATGTATTATTATAAAAAATCTGTATCAACCTGCATTATAATGGATTGATTTTTGTTTGCCTGGTATGAAAAACATGACAACAGATAATTCAAGATGATGCCTTGAACAGGAAGAGCTCCATTCAGAGTTTAACTATCCTTTTACATATTTGTATTTAATCTATGATCATGAATAATATGTTTGTGATATTTCTCCTCTCTTTTTATTGTCTCTGGCTCTTTATTGTTATAATGGAAAGATAGTTAAAGTGTAGTTTTTTTGTTTAAAAATTAAATCTGTGTTTTCTGTTTTCTAAAACCACGGTTAATTCTCAATTTACATCATTAAGCAAATGGTGCAGTCATTAAGCAACTCCATTGTCACTGAGAAATGGTTTTGCCAAAACAGGAAATAAACACTGTTTTCTGGCGAAATGTCGTAAATCACTGTTATGTGACCATGGGACACTGCAAACAGACATAAATGTGAGTCAGTTGCTGAGCACCCAAAATGCCATCATATGACCACATTTCAGAAACTTGAAACCAGGTTTAAGTACCGTATTTTTCACAGTATAATACACACTGGAGTATAAGACACAGCTTAGTTTTTGAGGAGAAAAATAGGGGGGGGGGGGTCTGTCTACTAGGTATTCATCTGGCTAGCATCCTTAGTCTGGTCAGCTTTAGCACATTAGTTTGCTGGGTTTTATCCCCTGCTTGGGGATAAAAAACAGCTTCTAAAGCACAACTGATCTTTGGAGAGAGAAGCAATGAGAAAAGCAGGCAAACCATGGAGATCGCTTCACTCACTAGCGCCTCATTAGGGCCTCACAGCTGAAAGTCGGAGGGAGCAGACAAAGCAAGGAAGGGGAGATTGTTTCACTCGCTAGCGTTTGTTAGGGCTAAAAAAAGCTTTGAAAAAACTACATTCAGAGTATAAGACGCACCAAATTTTCAGCCTCTTTTAGAAGGGAAAAAAGTGTGTCTTATACTCTGAAAAATACAGTAGTTTTTGTGGCATTCATCGTAACTTCAAATGGCTGCTAAGTGGCCTCTGAGAAATCAAGGACTTCTTGTACTTATTTTTCTCCTGTTTCTATTTTTCCCTTTAATTCTCTTTTTGGGGAAGATATCATTTTTCTTTATTTCTTTATATTAAAGTAAATGAATAAATATTTTAAAATCATTAAAAATGGGTATACTACACGAGAAATTTTGAATAATTTTTAAAAGCTGGGGGAGGGGGGAAATCAGGCAAACTCAGTTTCATTCAACCAACCCTAAATACATTTTAAATAAATATTGCATGCATAAAAACCCATTTGAAGAACAGAAAATCCACTGCTGCTTCTTACAGGAGCAGAAGAAAATAGATCAGTGACATAAATCTATAATTTTAAAGACTTTTCTCATAAATGGGGAGCAGTATTTAAAAGAAGTCAATATCAAATGTACACAACTCTATAAAAAAAGAAATAATTGTTGAGATCCATGATATTTGCCAAAGGAAGTACAATAATGAATGCTATTTTATTCACCTCTCAATTCCAGTCACATCAAACTAGCTTGGTAATTACTGTCAATAAAACTGTAGATTTTTGCAGTTCAAATTACTCAGTCAACAGATCATTCCAAAGGGATTTCTATAAGGTTATATAGAGAGAGACCACTTTCAATCATGTATTCAGCTACATCAGCTTCAGCCATTAGGATAAGCATTTCAAGCAGAAGCATAATTACAGAGAGAAAAAATAGGCAGTACATCATTCCCTATGCTGCTTCCAGGCACACATTCATATCTGTGAAGCTGAGTCTATACAGTGAGCATTTCACAGCTAAATATGTATGTTATTTCAAACTTTGTATTCCTCCCTTTAGAAATTATATAGACAGTGCTTCACTTATGACCATAATGAAGCTTGCCCATTGGTAAAGCGGTCATCACATGATTGGATACAGTAATGGGTTTCAATTTTGGACACTACTGGTTCGCTCGCAGGAATGCTTATGCACGCGCAATGCTTCTCTGCATGCGCAGAATCTTCTGTGCATGCACAGAGATATCCGGGTTGGTCAGGCGGAACCTCCCACTGCCACCGTCGCTACCGGGTAGCAACCCACCACTGATCGGATCCTTTTTTGCAGTACTCATTAGTGAAAGCCACAGTCATAAAGTGAATACTGTGGTATTATGAAACCAATTGCTATGGGCTATTTTCCCCAAAAATCAGAAGTAAAAATAATGTATCACAGTCACATGATGTTCCAAGTTGTGAATGAGGTCTGGTTGCAGTCATGTGACTACAAGGGAACGGCTTTATTAACTTCAGAACTGGGCTATATATTTGTGGGGGAGGAAATCCATCATAACTTTAAACAATTGGTAAGTGATCGGTCGTAAGTCAAGACTATTTGTATTGTACTCCTCTTCTAACTGATATTTTTTTTCATAGTAAGATAAAAGTCTTACTTTTATCTTATTATCTTATATAGTAAAATAAAAGTCATTCTTCAGATGAAGGAGTTCGTCAGCTAATAAATTCAAATAAATTTATTATATACTAAATGTGAAATGTTGGCTTTAATACGCATCAAGTTCTGTACAAAAACCTAAGCTGTCATAATGTATTGGAGTAGTATATGTGCGTATCCAAGCAGCATGTCTGTTTGCAATTGACGGATTAGAATTTGTCAATACACAGATTTTCTAAGTTATTTTCTGTTCACAACCATATGAACAGCTGCCAGTTCTTTAATTGGCCTTCATAATGCATTCATAATACTTGCCTAACATACCTTGGGCTAGAAACAAACAATCTATGCTACCACATTCCTTTCAATACATATTCCTCATTATGTCTCACCTTACTCTTTTCTGATCCTTTCCTCTCCAATAAGTGTACTGTATATACAAACATTAATTTCCTTCTTGCTAATTATTCCAGGATTGGGATGAGCATTACGAGCATCCCAAAGGACAGGGGAGTTAAGAGGAGGCGGAATAAAAGTTGAGATAAAATCATAAGCACAGCCACAGTCACAGCATAATGATAGTCACTTAGCATCTAAGTTGCCTGTCCCAATTGTGGTCACTAAATGAGAACGACCTGTATGACTCCTAACAAATTTTGCATTATCATACTGCACATCTAATTTTGTAAGATTTACTATGAATTAATAGAGATTGAGTCTTCAATCTCTGAGTCTTTGGAGAGGGGCGGCAGATAAATTTAATTAATTAAATTAAAATTAAATTAAATATTGTGTCTGTTAGTTTTGAGATATGGCCCTTGATTTTTCTTGCCTATCGGATGCGTTGTATTTATTGCAACTGCTACAAAAAACACCCTCAGAATAACTGTCATTTGTAAGATAATCAGATATGGTGTATAATCCTTTGTACTAAGTCCACATGCTGAACTTTAAAGCCAAAAGCATGTCTGAGAAGAAAGGTTCAGAAAAGGAAGTATTCCCATTAATGAGCTGTTAGCTATGATAGCCAAAGGCATTAGCTAAGTTACCTCTTCAAAGGTAACATGTCTCTAATCAGCAGACTATAAAAGCAGGACAGGAACAAATAATGGAGAAAACTATTTGTTCATGTCTTCCTTTTGTCTTGTTCCAACACTTGTAAGGCTATCTCTTATACCCCAAATGACTCTACCCATCCTGAAAAATCCAGCAAGAGAGGCATTCTCAGGATCCCATCTGTTAGGAAGTTCCATCTGTTAGGAAAATTCCCAGAAGACAGCCTTATCTGAACATCATTTCCCTGGAGATTATTAGTGTCATGACCCTACTGCCCTTCCATCAGGCCTTAAAAACCTGGCTCTGTTGTTGAACCTGGGGCCCAGTTGTGAGATTGAGCCCATTTCTTGGTTGCGTTAATGGTACTGGTTGGTTTTATCTCAGTTCCTATATTTGTTATCTATTGTTTTCTCTGACTTTTTTTTAACCTTGTTTAAGAATCATATGCTTGAGATGGATGGCCATATAAATAGAAAGAATGGATAAATAAATATTGTTTGGAAATATGACAAAAAAATAACAATGAGCACCACCAAATTTCTTCCCATAATCTTAAAAGCTTTAATACCCATTATGTAGGCTGCTTCTGTAATGATAGTTCACACAAGAAGGGTGGTTTTTTTTTTTTACTGTATTGCTTTATCAAAACCCTCAAAATAAAATCCAGGAACAACAGTATGATTTTAAAAGGAACTGGTATTTTAATACCTTTTTAAAAAAATAATGCTTTTCATTAAACTGTAGTTTTAAAAATGTTTTTTTCCATTTGAAATGTTTTGAGTTACCTGACTTCAAACATTTGATAAAAGAAAAATAAGAGTTTAAAAGAGATAAAAGAATTATTGCTTTGATTCAAATAATTATTGATGATAAAAAAGATATCAAAACAATAAGCCCATTCCACAGTCATAATGAAGTATACCCATGGATTATAACATAATTACAAATTACTCTCTCCACTATGTTCTTTCTTGTCTTGTAATTTATACATTAAAATTCATTTACATTAATTTGACTTGATTAAATAGAAAATTAAGAAGTGTGTCCATGTTTTCTTAAAAGCATAGAGTTGCATTCAGGCATAGAAGATAAATACATGCAGATGTAATTATATGACTACGTCTGCATGTTCTTCAAGAAGGCAATAAAATTCTTATTTGATTTACAGTCTTCGTCTCTAAAGCAATCCCTGTTATATGAAATACACCTAGGCTCTTTTAGTTTATGTTGTGATCTATTTCCAAAAGATAAAAATAGACTATGGATAGCAGCCTTTGTCCAGTCGGACTGCAAGGTATGTAATAGCATCAGCAGGATGTCAGGTCACAAGCTATTTCTAATGATACCTAAAGATATTTAAATAAATGGAGAAATGTTGTTCAAATGTGGTAGAAATGAATCTCTGCTGAGGGAGGTACAAATGGCTATGACAAAGAGTAAAATTGTGCCCACTTTATTCTGTAAAGAGAAAATTGGGTAAATCAGCAAAAACAAATTGGGCACAAAAGGATACTTAAAGAGTGTGTAGGGCAGAACAAGAAGGCAGAGACTCAAGAATGAATTTGTATTGAATGAATGTGAATTGAATACAAATATGAGAAACAACCTACACAAAGGTCACAGGATAATTAATGAAGATCGAATTGCAAAACAAAAATATCAAGGAAAATTTATGGGTTGAGAGGAAAACAAAAACAGAGAAAGTCATAGAAGCATAGAATCATGATTGGGTGCAGCTGATAGAAATTGTCAAAAAAGAAAGTGATAAGAAGTTTGAGGAACAAAAGGCATGAACCAGAATATAGATATGGGGGGGGGGGGGAAGCAAGGATAATTATTAATAATTGAACCAGTTTGATTTAGTGATTAAAGCATCAGGCTAGAAATCCAGAGATGGTAAGTTCCAGCCTTAGTCATGAAATCCAGCTGGGTGATCTTGGGCCTGTCATGCTCTCTCAACCCTACTCACCTCACAGGGTTATTGTTGTTGTGGAGAAAATAGGAAGACGAAAAGGTATTATTTATAAAGATAATAAAGGTGGGATGCAAATAAATAACTTGCACTTTTAGTAAGATAATGGAAATGGTCACAAATGATCTTATTGCAAATGGTCTTAAAGTAGATTTACTCTACAATAGTTCGTTTCCCTTTTCTCTTCTCTTTGCCTTTCCAAGCTAAAGAGTTCAGAAATAATCTAAGAGGAAAATAGCATCGGTTGCTTTAAGAACCGGAACACATTTCAAGGACAGTAATCATCTCTAAGGAGAAGGAAAGAAAAGCATGAAGGGGAGATCAAACATCACTGAAGCCTTAGATGAAAGCAGTGCATCGAAGCCTCATATTGGGATTTTCCATTAAGAACTCTTCAGCTCAGATTTTATGATGAATGCTCAAGTTGAAAAAGGCACTAGCCTAGTTTTCTTGTAAAAAAAAAAAACCTCTTTCAAAATAGCAGCATAATTTGTCCTCATGACTATTCTCCATTTTTGCAAAGATCACATCAATGTGATTTGTCATTTGAATTCTTATTCAATTTTTTTTATGATACACTGAAACACATTTTCAAAAATATGTGTTGGGAAGGGTAGAGATGCAGAGTAGAGAAAATATGAATAAGGTCAAGGAAATGAGCTTCCAAGATAAGAACTATAGACCTTATTATCACTATTAAAATTAATGAGCAGGTCAAGAAAAATCAATAGTAACAATACACTAAATAAAAACATATGAAACAATTAATTCAAATGGACTTCAAAACCCTGAATATCTCCCTTTTCAGGTATGGATACTAAAAAAAAACTATTAACCTATAATACCAACTAAGAGTAAAAGAACCTCATTTTTGTTAAGTACATCATCAAATAAATGTTTTAATAAACAACAGAATAATGCACCAACAAAGTGATAAAAAGGTTACTAGGTCTGGCACTATTTCATTTATAAAAGCAACGAAATGGAACATTTTATATCCACTCAAACTTCTTCAGATAAAAATGTTGTTCCAATTACCAGATAGGGATCAAACGCTCCAAAGTGAAGCCTTTAGCCTACAGAAGATTACTGAGTTCCTCCCATTCAAAATGTGAATTGCAATGGATTTAGTACAAGTTGTTAGTGATTTTCATTCCAATGGCACTTTACTGAACTTCAGAAAAAATGAGATCTATAAAGTGGACTTTGATAACTTGTTTAGAATTCTGTGCGTCTTTTAATGCATTGTACTTGCTACTGTAGAAAACACTTTCTGACATATTTCGTTCTTTTGCAGAAAATCCTTTAAATAGAAGTTATGCCACAATTTGTTCCATTTCAGAAGCGAAGTAAGTTGTGCTATAAACAGATGGCTGGGTTCAATCTGAATAAGCATTAATTATGCAGTTTTATGACAGCTGGAGTATTTTTGCACAATATTATTCCTAATAATAAAAATAAAATTTCAACAAAGGCAAAGTAAAAAAAATCCTACTTCAATCAAAGACCTTTTGCTCACTTTTTTGCTTCTTTCTGTCATTACTAAATTTTAAAATAATTTCAAAAAAGCCCTTTTTTTCTTCTTTTCAGCAAAAATCTGACACAAATAATTTAGGCCATGTATTTTTAAAAGTACAACTTGCATCACATATTACAATTGTGAAAGTATATTTGGAAAGTAAAGTAAAGAAGAAAAGACAATTCTATAAATTAAAGTTTATAAAAGTTTTGGTTTTTACTAAATTGAATGCTTGAGAGCCTCCAATAGCTACTACATTGTCTACCTAAATTATAAAGTTTTAGAGGAGGATGTTACAAAAACAGGCATCAGAAATCAATCTATCTATCTATCTCTCTATCTATCTATCTATCTATCTATTATTTTATTTTTATCCTATGTATATTATCTTTATAAATAACGGAAGACAGCCAATATATCTAATACTCGTTCCTCCTCCTGTGAGGTGTGTTGGACTGAGAGAGAGAATGACTAGTTTAAAGTCACCCAGCCAGCTTCCATGCCAAAGGCAGGACTAGAACTCACAAACTCCTGGTGATTGGCCCAAGGTTTTCCATCCAATTTTAATGCATAATGGGGGCTAGAACTCATAGCCACAATACAATATGATAACAGAGTCTTAAGTTTTTAAAAAGCTGATTTTAACAACTCAGAATGAGCTTGGAAAAATTCCTTGGATGAATATTCTAAAGAGGAAAACAACTTGGGAAAAATATGATCATAAAAAGCCCAGTCCACCACAATACCGCTGAAAAAGAAAAATAGGAAATTCAAGAAGAAACCAGCATGGTTGCACAAAGATCTCCTTAAGAAACTGAAAGTGAAAGACAAAAGGGATAAATACAAAAAAATGGAAAGAGGGACACATAAGTAAGAATAGGAGAATATCAGCAGATAGTCAGAATCTGCAAAGGTAAAGTCAGAAAAGCAAAGGCTCAGAATGAACAAAGACTTGCAACAAAAATCAAAGATAATAATAAAAAAAGTTTCTTTCAATAAATAACTATAACTATAAATAACAAGAAAAAGAATCAAGGAAACAGTCGGTCCAGAGAGAAGATGGCAAGGAAGTAACAGGCAGTAGAGAGAAAGCAAAGCTACTTAACTCATTCTTTGCATTGGTCTTCACGCAAAAAGAAACTATAGCCCAACCTACCAAAAACATAACTGTAAAAGATAGACTAGGAAAAAAAGTTAAAATAAATAAGAAAATGGCAAGAGAACACCTGTATAATCTGGCTAAATATAAATTACCGAGACCTAATGGATTACATCCCAGAATTCTAAAGGAGATGGCAAATGTCATCTCAGAACCATTCTACCATATCTTTCAAAAATCTTGGACCACCAACTACCTGAGGACTGGAAAAGAGCTGATGTGGTTCCCATCAGACCAATCAGCCTAACATCAATACTTGGGAAGATACTGGAAAAGATAATCAAAAAACAGATCTGCAAACATCTAGAAACAAATAAAGTAATAACTAATAACTAAAGTAATAACTATATTACATAAAGTAATAACTTCTTTCTAAGCTAAAAAAAGTGGGATAGATAGCATCACCACCAGATGGATTTGTAATTGGCTGACAAACCATACTCAATGACTAGTCCTTAATGGTACTACAGTTTCATGAAGGGAAGTAAGCAGTGGTTACCACAAGATTCCGTCTTAGACTCAGGACTCTTCAATATCTTAATAAATGTCTTAGTTGAGGGAATAGAAGGGAAACTCATCAACTTTACAGACAATACTAAGCTCTCAGGAATAGCCAATGCCCCAGATGTTATGCTCCATGTCCAGATGGAATTTGACAGATTTGAATACTGGACCCTATCTAATAAAATGAAATTCAACGTAGAGCAAAGAAAGGCAAGAAAAACCAAAATTACACATACAGATTAGGTGAATCCTGACTTAATAACAGTAACTGTGAGAGGGATCTTGGAGTCCTAGTGGACAATCAATAAAATATGAGCCAGCAGTGTGTAGCAGCAACCAAAAAAGTCAATGCAATCCTCAATTGCATCAACAGAGGGATTGAGTCAAGTTCATGTAAGGTACTAATACCACCCTATAAAGCCTTTGTAAGACACAACTGGAATACTAAATCAGAATCAGAATAGAGCTGGTAGGGACCTTGGAGGTCTTCTAGTCCAGCCACCTGCTCAAACAGGAGATCCTATATCATTTCAGACAAGTGACTGTCCAGTTTTGATCACCACACTATAAAAAAGATGTTGAGACTTAGAAAGAGTGCAGAGAAGAACAAAGATGATTAGGGGACTTGAAGCTAAAACATATGAGGAACAGTTGCAAGAACTGGGCATGGCTAGTCTGGTGAAGAGAAAGTGACATGATAGCAGTGTCCCAATATGTCAGGGTCTGTCACAGACAGGAAGGGGTCAACGTACTTTCCAAAGCACCAGAAAGCCAGACAAGGAACAATGGTTGAAAACTGATCGAGGACAGATTCAATATAAAAATAAGGAGAAATTTTCTGACAGCAAGAACAATAAACCAATGGAACAGCTTGCCTTTATAAGTTGTGGTGCTTCATCACTGGAAGCTTTCAAGAAGAGACTGGACAGGCATTTGTCAGAAATGGTGTAGCGGGTTGGACTAGATGACCTGCAAGGTCATTTCCAACTCTGTTATTCTGTTCTGTTTTGTCTCCTGGTGATTGGTCTGATTTTGTTCTATCTCCTGATGCCTTAACCACTAGACCAAACTGGCTGTCTAGTTCTTCTCTCATGAAACATAATAACAGCCAAGACCTTCAATTTAGACCAGTGGTGGATTTCAAAAATTTTTACTACCAGTTCGGTGGGTGTGGCTTGGTGAGCGTGGTTTGGTGGGCATGGCAGGGGAAGGATACTGCAAAATCCCCATTCCCTCCCGATCAGCTGGGGCTTGGGAGGCAGAGAATAGATGGGAATGGGGCCAGTCAGAATTTTTACTACCGGTTCTCCAAACTACTCAAAATTTCTACTACTGGTTCTCCCGAACTGGTCAAAACCTGCTGAAACCCACCTCTGATTTAGACCTCTAACCATACACATTTTCATGTCTGTAAACATCTCTCAATAATGTGACTCATTCGATTCATCTAATTAACATTAATCATGGCTTAACTGCATATGGATAGCTTTTTTCCATTCTGACTATATAACATACTTATGATTAAAGTTTATTGTACTGCATCTCTGGCAAGAGCAATTGAGGGGGTATACACGTTGACAAATTCATAAATACATTAAATAAACCTGCCATTTTGCTGGATTCTCAAGTCAACTCCTGCGGTTAATATGGAGAATAAATTACATCCTGGTTTAATTTATCTACTTGACATATAAGCTAAACTTTCAAAATCACTTTCTGAATGAAATATTATTCATTAGAAACAGATCTCTTTTAAATGACGGGAAGAGAAATGTAAAAACAAGACTACGATGATAAAGTTAGCTATTTATGTAGCTCGGGATTAAATCGTAGATACTTGGTGTTCTCTTAGTTTGTTTCTCTTCCTGCAGCTGTTGATTACCACGCTAAGTATATCATCAGGCCACTGGTAATAAAACATCTGCAGGAAGCTTGGAAAACACAAAGAACCCCATGCAGTAAACTCTATTTTATTTGAGGGAAATGAAATGAAGCATTCCAAATTTACAAAATAGTTTTTCCATTCTTTTTTCTGAGTTTGGTCAAAGAATGATAATCTAGTAAAAATTGTTATATTCTTAAATTGAGGTAGTCCTCAACTTAAAACAATTAGGACCAGCATTTCTGGTTCATAAGCAAAATGTTTATTAAGTTAATTTTGCAACCTTTATGCTATGGTTGTTAAGGAAAATCACTGCAATTGTTAAGTGAAATACGCAGTTGTTACTCAAATCTAACTTCTCCCATTGACTTGTGTTGGAAGCCGTCTGAGAAGATTGCAAATGGTGATCACATGACCCCAGGATACTGCAACCATTGTAACTACATTCATACATTGCCGAACGTCCAAATTTTGATCACGTGACAGTGTGATTTCTCTGAATCATAAGTGTGAAGTCCAGTCATAGATCATTTTTTCCAGTGCTATTGCAAATTCAAATGGTCACTACATGAATGCTTGTAAATTGAGGTTCACCTATACCTGTGATGGCAAACCTATGCACGTGTGCCGGAAGTGGCACGCAGAGCCATCTCTCCGGGCATGCCAGCCATCGCCATTGCTCTTCTGGGTTATGGCGCACTGGCTAACTGATCTTCCCACGAGGGAGCACCGGAAACCGGAAGACCAGGTGACCAGCGCACATGTGCACGCCGGAAATTGGAACTGCTCTTCTGGTTTCTGGTGCTCCCACATGTGCGCGCCAGGGAGGTGCTCTTCCGGTTTCTGGTGCTCCCCCACATGCGCATACTCCCGTTTCGGCACTTGGCGCAGAAAAAGTCCGCCAACATTGAACTAAACATTACTTCTCCAGAGCCCTTTTTAATATTTGTTTCTCGCTTTGCTGTAAAACAATTCAGTGGAAGAGAACCTAAACATTGCACTGTAATGGGCTTATGCTAAGATATTGTGTAGTTGTGTTTGCAGCAGTAACTTAAATAACAGTACTGCAGATACCATAAATTCAGTTACAGCATAACAAGCCATATAACTTATAAGTACTGTATTTTTTTCTTTATTACATAACCTATTTGCAACATTCTTGTCCTAAATTTATCCTGTATTATTTTGAGCTTTCCAGTCTCATGCTGTCAAACCTTTTTAACTGATTAAAATTTTGCAATCTATTTATTGATGTCTCAGAACTCATTCTGTGATCAGATATATGTCACAGACATCCCAATCTGCACCCATTCTCAAGGAAGGGGTAAAATTAAGGCAAAGGAGAGAGAATTACCTAGCATTAAACTGGCAATGCTTCACATTTAGTAAATAATCATGTTTACACTGAATATAAAATATGAAAATACCATGGAGTGGAATTTTATTGGACAGAAATGTTCAGTCATCTACTAAGTTTATCAACTATTGAAAGAAAAGTTATTTTTTTCAAAGTCAAATGACATTAAAAAAAATTTTTTTTTTACTCAAATATGCTCTTGGAATTGTGGTTAAGGAAAAAATAGAACTGAGTTACAATCAATATATTTGATGTTTAACTATAAATGTTTCAGGTGCAGGCTATTTATTGCAATATTAATTTTGCTTATTATTATGTCTAAATGGTATTCTACCATATATACTCCCATTAGGTTTCAAACTTTTTTCTAAATGTTAATATATTAATACATATAAAGCAAACAACAAAATAGTACAAACAGTCCTCTTGAGATACTAATTTTCTTGGCCTTTATGGACATGCTGCTGTATAATATTCAATGATAATTACATTCAGCCAAGCAATTCTGCAATTATTTTATCCTGGGTAACCATGTCTACATATTTAATAACTCCTTTTTTCTGCCTGTTGAAAAATCTTTCTCCATTATGTATTGATTACTCTCCACAGCAAAAGAAGACTGACAGAATAAGAGGTCAAGTTAAATTCCCTTTTTGTTGTAATGAAATTCAGTTGAGAATCAAAGAACAACATAATTTTCAGTAATGCAACCTATTGAGGTTTGATTGCTCTTAAGCCTACTAATTATAATATATTAGTAGTAAATGTCTCACTGAGCACTACTTTATTTTAAATTGCAACAACTCTCATATTTATGAAAAAAAGTATACAAATTAAAAGGATTTAATTTTTCTGAAGCCTCTTCTCAATTGCTTCCTGATACAACTAAATAATCTATTCCATTAATATGTAACAGCCATCTGCCTCAAAACAAAACAATTATTTCTACAAACACAGCAATATGTCTTCCAATTAGACAACTGCCTGAGAAAATCTATAGCTTTCACTAAAAGTATAAAACTTTTATCATACAAACTAAAAACATTATTGGAGTTGACTTCATATTTTCTTAACTAAATCTAAAATAAAAAGTATAATATCTCATTGAATTGAGAAAATAGCAATAACAATAGCACTTAAGACTTATGTGCTCCTTTATAGCACTCTCTGAGTGGTTTACAAATGTCAGCATATTGCCGTCAACAATCTGGGTCGTCCTTTTACTGACCTTGGAAAGATGGAAAGCAGAGGTGGGCTTCAACCGGTTCAGACCGGTTTGGGCAAACCAGTTGTTAAATTTTTGCGCAGGTTGGAGAACCAGCAAATCACACCACTAGCTGGCCGTGCCTCTCCCCACCCTGTCCAGTCATTCCTTATCTCACCTTGCCCACCTTGGCCAATTCCTAGAGTCACGCCCACAGCATAGCTGCTGCTGCTCTCTGTTTCCCTCGCTCGCTCGCTTACCTCAACCATGTGGTCCCCGCGCATGGCCTACTTTCTGCCTCAGCTATCTGCCTTCCCCAATCTCCACTCCTCACCCAGCTGCCTCCCCCGTGCCCTGGCCTACCTTTCTGCTGCCTGAACTACCTGCCTGTGTTTTCCCCAAACTCCGCAGGTTCCCCCCCCAGCACATCCTACCTTTGTACTCCATTTGTGCCACCTGTTCCTTCACCAATCTCCGCAGGTTCCCCCCAGCATGCCTTACCTTTCTACTCCATTTCTGCCACCCATGCTTTCCCCGATCGATCTCTGATCTCTGTCTCCTTCTAGGACCAGCCTTGAAAAAGCCTGCCCTCACGATCGGCAGCATATTGCATGTTCTAACAAGCCTGCTGATGGCCTCAGTGCACCTTTCTTCCCCACGGCTCCAATTCTTAAAAATTTTGGGGGTTTGTGCACATGGGGTTCTGGGGGGAATCAATGCCTGGAGCAAGAGGGGAGTGCGGGCTGACTGTGTGGGAAAGGAGTACCGGACTTCCAGTGCTTGTGCAGGGAACCCAGGCTTGGAATAGCAGCAACAGTTCATTTGGAGCTTGTTAAGGAGGACTGCTCTGCTCCAGCCATGCATTTTCCAGCCGGGGCTGCTTGCAGTGAAAAGCATGCAATATGCTGCTGCTAAACTCCAGGGTTCCTTGCACAAGCACTGGAAGAAAATTGGCCAATGGTCGGCTGCCACCAGAGCTGGGCTTGGAGGAGCAGCAGATGGACTACAGGCAGTGGTGGGATTCAAGTAATTTAACAACCGGTTCTCTGCTCCAATGATTTCTTCCAACAACCAGTTTGCCAAACTGCTCAGAAAGTTAACAACTGGTTCTCCCGAAGTGGTGCGAACTGGCTGAATCCCACCACTGACTTCAGGACATGCAATCTACCCCTCAAGCTCCCAATGCCAGAACCAGTGAGCTGGAAGAGAGATTTGCCATCATGCTAGTGAGTACAGACTGAGTGGGCTTTTTGTTTTTTCCCGCCACCTCCCCATCGTGATCCAGCACAGCACAGATAGCCGAATAGAGGCAGAAAATGGGACATTTCCATCAGCCTTTCTCTCTTTTTTCCCCCCTAGCCTCCTTTTGCCAGCATGTGCTCAGCAGGCAGTCGCGATCTTTAGATGGACTTCTATTTTGTCAGCCCAAGAGAGGGGGCTTGGAATGGTATATAGGAAATTGCCCAGTCTCTGGACTATCAGTCCACCTGCACTGCCCCACCTTGCTGTGAGTGACGTCAAGTTGGCCATGCCCACTCAGTCACATGACCACCAACCACGCCCACACAGCTAGTCATTAGGGCAGAGAACCGGTTGTTTAAAAATCCCACCACTGATGGAAGGCTGAGTCACCCTTGAGCCAGTCAGATTCAAACTCCTGGCAGTGGACAGAGTCAGACTACAATACTGCTTTCTAACCACTATGCTACCAAGGCTCATCAATAGAGGGGTTTTTTTGCTCTCAGTACAGGAACTGATCCAGTATACCGTATTTTTTGGACTATAAGCAGAGGTGGGCTTCTGCTGGTTCAGACCAGTTCAGGAGAACAAGTAGTTCCAAGCAGCAGCTGCAACCTGGCAACCTGGCCACTTCCCTTGCCCACCCTCTCCGGCACTGGAAGCCAAATGTCGTCCATTCATACCTCTCTCTCTCTCCGTGTCTCTGGATTCACCCAGTGCCACAGCCTATCTTTTTTTTAAAATATTTTATTGAATTTATATACATATATAAAATAACATTTCTATTAACATCGGATATGCAGTGTTTATACATATATACATGGTATATATCTGGTCTATCATGCAGGCCAGGAAGAACGTACTTGTGGTGGGGCAGCAGATGGTGACAGGGCATCCTTGGCGAACTGCTCAATGAACTTGTGCAAGGCAGGAAGACTTAGAGAGTGCCCAGATCAGCCGATTCTCCTAACTGCACACAAAGTTAACAACTGGTTCAGCCGAACTGGCTGAATCCCACCTCTGTGTTGCTGCCTGAGCCAGGAAACACTGGAGCCTTCGCAGCCGATTGGTGGTTGGTCCAGCTTCCCGGAATACCGCCAATCAGCTGTTCCAGGCAGCGGGGATCGCTGCTGCCTATCGCTGCTGCCTGTCGCTGCCACAGCACCAACTCCCTCCCACTTCCCCCAGGTATGGCAAACCCCCAGCTGATGCAATATTTGTTGTATAAGACACACAGACATTTTCACCCAATTTTTTGGGGGGAAGTGTGTCTTATAGTCCTAAAATTATGGTAAGTCAAAGAAACATCTTCAAATTGTGTTTATGGTGGTTTTTCCACAGTTTCTATAAATCTTGAAGAAAAATTCATTCTAACTGGCTTAGACCCAGCCCTCTAACAAACAGGTAGTCCTTGATTACCTTGCCCATCATGGTCATAAGTTGTGATGGTCATAAAGTATGTCTAACAGTGGTGAAATTCAAACATTTTCCCTACCAGTTCTGTGGGCATGGCTTGGTGGGCGTGGCTTGGTGGGCATGTGACTGGATAGGCATGGATTGGTGGTCATCTGACTGGGTGGACGTAGCTTGGTGGGTATGTGGCTGGGAAAACCAACTATCACATTTTACACAAAAATAACACAAAAGCTACACAACTGACTCACACACAATGCAAAAGCAGCTGGACTTCACACAAAATGGCTCCTGCAACAAGAAGGAACCTCACAGAGTCACAGAGAGCTCAAAAACAAACTATCACACTTTACACAAAAATACTGGTTTGGGTAATAGGTAATTTAAAAAAATGCTTTAAAAAGTTTTTTTTTTTAAATTCTGATGATCACGGGGCTTTGTCACAGCTGATTGTTGGAACCTTTTTCCCGAACAGTTAATAGGAAAAAATGCTTTAAAAAAGTAAAAAAAAAATGCAGACGATCAGCTGTGCTGCGCGATTGTTGGAACTTTTTTTTAACTTTTTAAAGCATTTTTTTACTACCAGTTCAGGTGAACCAGTAGCATTTTCACTACCGGTTTGGGCGAACCACCCCGAACCGGTAGCATTTCACCCCTACATTCTAACCATTTTTTGCAGTGGTTGTTAAGCAAATGCCATCATTGTTAAGTGAACCCATTTTTGCTATGAGATCTTTTGTCAAAAACCAGAAGTAGATGCTGGCTTTCAGCAAAAAAATTATAACTTGATTGCTAAGTGTGGTCACATAACCTGGTGTATGTATGAGAGAGAGAGCCATTAGAATTTCAGAACTGGGTCATAAGTAACTTTTGGAGGGGTCTGTAGGAATTTCAAACAGGTTGTTAAGTTACCAGTTGTAAATCAAGGACTACCTGTAAGTTTCAAGTGCCAGAAATCTTTTATCTTTTCGAATTGTGAACAAACTAATTCCTAAATTGAATATACCCAACAGGCTTCTCTTCCTTTGCCTGCATCACAATCACAACTGTGGTTCTAGTCCTTCAAATATAGAATTCTATTTTTATACTTGATCTACGGGTTGGATTTGGAATTGAATTTTTTTCTTTAAAATGTTTACATGTGTTTGAGCTTGGTCAGTATTTTTTATTCTACTTAAATCTGTAAGATAGCACAGGCTGGGCTCATATATCACTCAGACAAAAACAAATGAAATGAGAACCTACCTGTGGCTCAACATCTGTGAACCAACTATGTCAAGAGGAAAAAAAACTATTGTAGAAAGTAGCAATGCTGGACTACCTTAGTTATTCACTGTGATTTTGGAGTGGAATAAAAGTCTTGGAATAGTTCAGAAAAAAATATACAACAAAGGGAAAATAATTATACCTGTTAAAGGATTTTCAAAATGATTTAGGTTTTCTGTTTTATTTTGAAAAGTGTAATCACCTAAACAATAATAATTGCTTAGTACAAAATTAAGAAAAATAATTGTTTGTTCAGGTCTACACAAACGTATACCAGAGCATTACACATACCCACACACATAAGCATACTCCACAGGCACCCCTATAAACTTTTTACAGGAAATCTATATGTTAGAATGAAGGCTAAACTAAGAATCAAGATTGGTTAAAAGTCATGATCTTTATTGAGCATTGATGAGTGATACAGAGTGTGTAGACATGACATGCATTCCAAAAATTTTGCTAGGGCTGTTGAATACCTGATGAAACAGAAGCCAGTCTGTTATCCAAAACACTCAGATTCCTCATGCTATTTTTCTAGCCTAATACAGTATCCCCCAGTAACGTTAAAAGAAAAATTCACATATACTCAGTTGTGGACTGTGCTCTCTCTTCTCTCCCAACCAGACTATTCCTCTTCTTTGCCCACCTGTTTCTAACTGAATACCAGCCGGCAGGACCATGTTCTGTGATGCTGGCAGATAATTTTGGATTTGCATGGATAGCCCAGTTGAAATGCACCCAGAGCGTTAGAAGGCTGTTTTGACATAAGTGTTCACATCTAGCCAACACTTTAAGAACACTTGGTTGAGAAGTGACTTTGGAAACCATGGGGAGAAAGGAAAATTCACCTGCATCTCATCTGCTGGGGGGGGAGGGATTTGCACTAATTGGAGCTGTTTTGTTTTTGCAAAGATTTTTTTAAGTGTCATAAAGCCTTGGTGTTTATTCATTTTTGTAGATATCTGATAAGGACACTTGCCTTGTACAAAATAGAAAATAAATGGCATGAAATTCTGTGGAATATGGCAGCTGGTTTTTTCTCCAAAGAGCAATTTCTTACAATGATAATCTGATACTTTCACACATCACAAAATCTGCCCAAAAAGGCAGCCACATACGGTAGCTGAGTTGCACCAGGAAGCAGCTGTTTCTTGATGGAAACTAAAGAGATATGGAGAAATACCATCCATATTAAATCATGGGCATACCCTCAGTTCTGTATCATTTTAATACAATATCATTTGTTAAATTGTGTCCAGGACTAGTTCGCCTTCAAGTGAAATGAAAATCTATTAAATTCTACAACTTGCAAGAGAATTTGGTAATACCTTGCTAACCAATTCTCAGATTTACCCAAGATTCTCCCTCTGTAGGAGAAGGAGTGGCAGAACTTTTAAGAAAATAAACTCCAAGTATTTTTCAAATTTAAAAAATGCAAAAATCCTGTGGTGAGAGTACAATATTAATGTAAATCAAATGAAAGCATTTTCACCATCCAAGGACATGCCACAAGGAAAATGAAAATTATTCAAAACAACAGCATAAATCAGAGGGGAAAAGAACAGCTAGAGAGTCCAGAAGGTTTAAAATAAATCAGCATTCAGCCAGCCAGTGAACTTTTAAAGATAAAAAGCAGAGTAAAACAGACACTTCAAAATGTAAAGTTAAAACCGAGGCGTCCTTAGGAAAACAAACTAACAAAAGGAATATAAATGCCCATTGATTTCCAACTGCTCCCAAAAGGAATTGGAATCTTCAAAACTCCCTTCCCAAATGGATTCATGACTGTCCAAAAGTTTCTTGGGTCATTCCTAATTGCTCCCACTCAAATCCAGGGAGTAGCACTGGCCACAGAACCAGCTGTGGCAGCAAAACCAACAAATAATCAGCAAGGGAGAAAAAGACTCTTATCATTCAGTAGTCATCTTGGGGAAGAGTCATCAGTACTCCTATTTCCTATTTATCCTGCAACAATAATCCTGTGAAGTGAATTGGGCTGAGACAAACTCTAAAAGACAACTAAAACTCATAGTTTCCTGGATTCTAAACCAGTACCTTAATTGCTACCAGTAGTTCTTGACTTGCAACCATAATAAGCCCAGAATTATGGTTGTAAGTCATGGAAGTCGTTAAATAGGTCACCATGTGACATCAAATTTTGTAAATGTTTGCAAATGTTTTTTGCAAACATTAAGTCATTAAGAGAAATGGGTATTTCCCCAATGGGTATTTTTTACTGGAAACCTGAAGTAAACACCAGAAAAAGTGGGGGAAATGGCATAAATCACAGCCACATGACTGTGGGACATTACAAATACTGTATACTGAGCCAGTTGCAAAACACCAAAAATGCAATTATCTGGCCATGGAAACCTGGCCTTCAAAATTTCAAAAATAGGTCATAAGTAGCTCTAGGACAGTCCATCATAACTTCAAATGTCGTTAAGCAAGAAAGACCTATTATACCAAACTAGTTCTTGTAGATGTTACTGCATGAAGTTTTAAAGTTATGAAATCCATGTTGCATTTCAACCACTAGAAATGTGGTTGAGCAGGGAGGTGGTTCCTGGCAGAAGATTAGTTTTATTTCTATCCTGTTTTTTATTGTTTCTTGTGAGCTACCTAAAATCATTATTTGGCATGGGCGGTCAAAAACGTTCTGTAAATAAATAAATAATTTAAAGTTCTTTAGCTAAGCAAGATAATTCGTTCAATTTGTTAATTTGCTATAGCATTCACTATAAACTAGACCAGGGGTCAGCAATTTGCGGCTCTGGAGTTGCATGTGGTTCTTTCACCCCTCTGCTGCTGCTCCCTGTCACTAAAAATATGTGTCACAACCACTAATGTGCGACATCCGCCGGCACGTGATTTATTGAGCTTTTCAATCCCCAGTAGGTCAACCGTGAATAAATCCAAGAAAAGAAAAGTTTTGGAAGAAAACAGAACGTTTAATTCAACTACATATGTTAGTTTTGTGGCCACTCATGAAATAGTCAGGGATGGGAAGGGTTTTGTGGCTTCCGGTGTTTTCTTTTCTGTGGGAAATGGTCCAAATGGCTCTTTGAGTGTTTAAGGTTGCAGACGCCTGAACTAAACCAAAATTTTAGTTTGTTAAACAAGGGCATACAGTTTTCATTAAGTTTATTTTTACAGTTTATATGCCATTTTAGAACTTGTTTTGAATATTTATATGATTTAATTTGAATCATACCAAATTTTTTAAAGTCAAGTTTCCAGTTCAGAATATTTAATTCAATACAGCTTCCATCACAGATTGATGTCACGCTGTTAACAAAACCAACAGTGGAAAAGAGTGGGGAAGACATGTAAATCAGTTATAATATTAGCAAGAGAACAATATCATCTTTAAATCTGATCAAAATGAAATATTGATGGTTGCTAGTGACTAAAAATATAATATTTCTGTCCCCTGGAGCACCAAATAATACCCAAAGGTGGTGTTAAAAGAGATTTGACTGACAGGCTAAGGAAACACCTTCACTACAAACCTTATTTGCTCCTAGCTAAATGGTTAATTGGCTGAATACATTCCCCTAATGACCTATTTTTGGCATAAAAGAATTCATGCATGCAAACAATAAATAACATTATGCTTTTAAGGTTATTCGGTTGGTCCACCGTGAGACTTAACTTAGAAGCTGAGCACATGAACGTTACCTGATGGGCCTCAACACAGAAACAGAGTGTGTTTTCTTTTCAAAGCAGCCCACATGTTGACTCTTTTTTTATATGCAGATTATGGAAAGAAATTGCTTTTGGATCCAGCAGGTGATTTAAACTGAGGTTAATAAAACTGGGATGCGCATAGGTCTGTTTTTGTCTATTAATATGTTTCTACTTCTGTAGTAAACCTGAACCACCTGCTCCAACATTGGAGTGCTTTACAGCTCTCTGAGGCTTAGCCATTTATGAGGCAAGTCAACCAATAAACAGCTCCTTTGAGAACCTTCTATTGAGTAGAACAATGTCAGGTAGCTAAAAAACCAAGAACTACAAGCTGGGCCATTAATTACAAGCAGCAATATATTACTTAGAACTCAACACATACTCTGTTCAGATGTAAATCATTCAGACTATCTTCATTGAACCATTTCTTGTTTTTCTTTAAAAATAGTGTGCCATATCCCTCCATCCATTCCCTGCTGGCAGAACTTCCTACACACACACAAAAAGAAAAAGTTTTCCCACCAGCCCTGACTCTGTTTTATCAATATAAAGCAGGAAAAGAAGGTCATATCTCACTGTGACCTCCACCTCCAAAGGATCAAGCCTGCATAGTTACAAATTGTACATACAGCCCACAGTCCAGCAAAATGTAAGAAACTCAATCTTCTACCCAACCGTATAAAATATAGTCTTCAGTCAGTCATATTAGGACTGCAGGATGGTAATTCTAGGCTGTCTTGAAACCTATCCCATGCTGTTTTCTGGTCGAAACTATTCTTTCAGTGTTTAGGTTTTGCTCTATCTGTGATGGCGAACCTATGGCACGCGTGCTAGAGGTGGCATGCAGAGCCCTCTCTGTGGGCACGTGTGCCATTGCCAGCTGATCTTCTGGTTTCTGCCAGCCAGCTGGTCTTCGCTGGTGCCGGAGCACCAGAATATGGCCTGAAAATAGCCCAAGCAATGGCCAAAAACCAGGCTGTTTTTTGGGCTGTTTTGGGGCCTTTTTCAGGGCCATTTTGGGGCAGTTTCCAGGCCATTTTTGGGGTGTTTTTTGCCTGAAAAACAGCCTGAAAATTACCAGGAAAACAGCCTGAAAACAGCCTGAAAACGGCCCAAAAAACAGGCATGCATGTGCCAGCCAGCTGGCTTTCTGGTTTCCGGTGCTCCGGCACGCATGAAAACCAGCTGGCTGGTGTGCATGCTCATGCCGGAAACCCAAAGACAAGCTGGCCAGCATACACATCGGTACCAACCAGCTGGTCTTTGGGTTTCTGGTGCTCCAGCATGCATGAAGACCAGCTGGTTGGTGCGCATGCTCATGCTGGAAACCCAAAGACAAGCTGTTCAGCGTGTGCATGGGCACCAGCCAGCTGGTCTTTGGGTTTCTGGTGCTCCGGCACACATACATGCATGCTCATGCACCCCTGTTCCGGTTTGAGCACTCTGTGCCGAAAAGGTTCGCCATCACTACTGAATGTGTTGCTTATGTGGGTTTTACTTGATGGTATGATGGACAGACAGACAAGTCAGACGGACAAGTCATTTCTACCATTCATGCTTCCAATGAGATTTAGCCTCAAAAATGCACCTGCACTGAGATTTTTTATAAAGTGGATGCATATCTTTCCTCCCCTTCCCTTCCCTCCTCTGCCCTCCTGTGCCCTTCCCTGTCCTCTCCTCTCCTTTTCTTGGCCAAACTATTCCCGTTCCCTTTTTCTAGGCTATTTTTCAACTTACCAGTCAAGCCTAGGATTTCTGTGCAACCAAGGAGAAATACTGAATTGGACTTCTAAGAAATATACCAAGAATCAGAGTCCACAAAATAGCCACAAAAAAAAGTTAATGAAGCAAAGTTAATTTCAACTGTATTAACAGTTTCACTTAATTCAAATAGAATACACCAACACACTAGTGTACGTTTTCTTATCAATTGTTCTTATGAACAATTTTGATTTGGCAACTTTGGAAGGAAACCTGAGCATCTGTCCCTTGCTATCAGGGGTGTTAGCCTTTTTTATATATATAAAAGGTTTTTTTTAAACACAAACAGACAAACAAACATACAATGTATTTTTTCTGAACAGAAAATTACCCTAGGATTGTGATGGCGAACCTATGGCACGTGTGCCACAGGTGACATGCGGACCCATATCGGTGGGCACGTGAGCTCAGCTCCGGTGCACATGTGCATGCCAGCCAGCTGATTTTCGGGCCTTCTGGGCCCACCATAAGTAGGGAAAAAGGCCATTTCCAGCTTTCAGAGGGCCTCCGGTAGGATGGGGAAGGCTGTTTTCACCTTCCCCAGGCTCCTAGAGAGGCTCTGGAGCCTGGGGAGAGCAAAAAATGGGCCTACCGGGCACACCGTGCCATCGCGTACCAAAAGCAGGGGGAGCACGTGGGGGGCATGGGAGGCAGGACACATATAATTATGGGTGTGGGCACACATGCACAAGACCCCCCGCACTCCCTTTGCTTTTGGCACGCAATGGCAAAAAGATTAGCCATCACTGCCATAGGATGAAGGGTAATATTGGTTTAAAAAAAAAATAGAGTGAATAAATATTATGGCAAAAAGAGAATATATAAATTGTAAATTTAACTGAAACGACTAAAAATAGTCTAAATTTGTGACCAGCCAATACTCTATTCAGGGGTGTTAACCTTATACACTGTCATGAATCTAGGCTTTTCCGTTTTCGGCTTCTCTGCAGCAACATTCTCCCAGAATGTCGACTTGTTCAATTTATTAAAGATGTATTGAGATATCTAATTATCACAAATACTCTCAAAGCCACACTCTCTATATATTCTAAGTAATAATTAAGTGCACAAATATATTGCAAAATGAATTGTATTAATTACCTCTTCTAATTTTACTTCTTCTAATTTTAAAATCAGGCTCATCTTTTTCCAATTTAGCTTCCCTTAATATATATTCAGTATGTAGGCTGAATAAATAAGGGGAGGCTTTACAACCTGGTTGCATATTTTTGCCAACCTGTTACTATTTACCTTTGTGTTTTGTTCTGATCAAATATAAACAATAATATCCTTCGTATAAGGATGCGGTGGCTCAGTGGCTAAGATGCTGAGCTTGTCGATCGAAAGGTTGGCAGTTCAGCGGTTCGAATCCCTAGTGCTGTGTAATGGGGTGAGCTCCCGTTACTTGTCCCAGCTTCTGCCAACCTAGCAGTTCGAAAGCAAGTAAAAAATGCAAGTAGAAAAATAGGGACCACCTTTGGTGGGAAGATAATAGCATTCCATGCGCCTTTGGCATTTAGTCATGCTGGCCACATGACTGTTGTGGTCCACCAGCAGCCTGCAGAGCTAATAGTGGAGTCGGACAGCGATGAGGCTGAGGAAGAACATGGGCCAGTCCTGGAGGCTGGGGAAGGCCTGGATGAGGGCTCTGCGTTGGAGGCAGAGATGGAGCCAGGGCCATCGGAGAGTGATGTGAGGACTTCGGAGCCTCCAGAGGCTGACAGTAGAGAGGCAGAGGTACAGGAGGAGCCTGTTCCTAGTGCACGTATGAGAAGAGTTGCCAGAAGGAAGGGGCAGATAAAGCAGAGAGGACAACTCGGGAGTAGGGCCAAGAGATTATTGGCCCGTCCCATAAGGCTTAAAAGACCAGCAACCTCTTGGCCTCTTTGCCGGAAAACAACGTTGAGAGAATTGCTTCTTGTTTCATTATTTTCATTTCTTGTCAGCGTCTTCTGCTTCTGAACTTTTGCCAAGAAAATCCTTTGGCAGTTTGCCTAATTATCCCAAACTCGGTGATAAACTGAGGAGTGGTGTTTTGAAGAATTTCTTTAATTTAGTTTGGAGTTAATTCTCAGCTGTTCTAATAAAGTCTGTTTGTTTTCAAACTGTTCATATTTATTACTATTCTTGGGCCTAGGTCACAACAATGACTACGGAGATGTCTTCGGACAGCGCTGGCTCTTCAGCTTTGAAACAGAGATGAGCACCACCCCCTAGAGTCGGGAACAACTAGCACATATGTGCAAGGAGAACCTTTACCTTTACCTTTTATCTTTCATATAATTAACTTTTTGGGAAATGCTGAGATTTGTTGCATGCAGCAAAACCTTCTAATGGAAAACAGAAATGTGGCCAAGGAATCTGAAAAGATATATTTATTTCACTATCCCTATTTTCCCTCAAAAATTATTTGAACAGCTCAAGGAAACTGGCTCTGCTAATAAGTTACCATCTAGCAATGGAAGGTTTTATCTGTGATCAGATGTGAAAGAATGAACAGAAGTTTGAAATAAGAATTTGTCGTATATAAAGACCTCACAATGCTTTATCTCTAGATAACTTCAATAGGCTACCAAAATGTAGGTTTTGTGTTTTATTCAGCAGTGGTGATTCAATTTATTCTGGCTCTGAATGACACATAAGCTCTTTTAATAACATTTTCCTTCATTAAACCATAAATTCTTGTCAATGAATTTGCTAGCAAGATTTAATGATATAATAAGCATCAGCCAGTACATTTAATTAACATCAGAATTATTTTCTAGATTCAGATCTCAATTATCTAATCCAGGTCACTATTTATTATTTTGGCAACTCTGCCCTCCATAAATAAACAACTTATCCTAGTATAACGAATTCTTTTGAATTTCTATCCTTTGAGTGAAGGGCAGAATGGCAGAATATAAAATGATTTCCAGATTTAACAAATTAACAGAGTTAGAAGGGACCTTATAGGTCATCTAGTCCAACTCCCCACTCAAGCAGGAGACCCTACATCATTTCTGACAAACAGAAGTCCAATCTTTTCTTGAAAGTCTCAAGTGATGAAGCTCCCACAACTTCCAAAGGCAACATCTGTTCCATTGGTTGATTGTTCTCACTGTCAGAAAGTTCCTCATTTCTAGGTTGAATCTCTCCATGGTCAGTTTCCATCCATTATTCCTTGTCTGGCTTTGGAAAACAGTTTGACCCACTTTTCTCTGTGGCAGCCCCTCAAGTATTGACAAGACTGCTATCATGTCTCCCCTGGTCCTTCTCTTCACGAGACTAGCCATGCCCAGTTCCTGTAACCATTCTTCATATGTTTCAGTCTCCAGGCCCTAATCATCCTGGTTGCTCTCCTCTGCACTTTTTCTAGAGTCTCAACATCCTTTTTATAGTGTGGTGAACAAAACTGAATGCAGTACTCTAGGTGTGGTCTTACTAGGGCTTTATAGAGTGGTACTAGTACCTCACTTGATCTTGATTGTATCCCTCTGTTAATGTAATTTAGGATTGTGTTGGCTTTTTTAGCTGCCGCTGCACACTGCTGGTTCATATTTAGCTGATTGCCCACTAAGACTCCAAGATCCCTCTCACAGTCATTGCTATTAAGCCTGGTTTCCCCCAGTTTATATGTTTATATGTTTATATATATATATATTGGTTTTTCTTACCTAAGTGTAAGACTACTTTTCTCTACATTGAATTTCATTTTGTTAGATAGGGCCCAGTGTTCAAATCTGTTAAGATCCATCTGGATCTTGAGTCTATCTTCTAGGGTGTTAGCTATTCCTGCCAGCTTAGTATCATCTGTAAATTTGGTGAGTTCCCCTTCTATTTCCTCATCTAAGTCATTTATGAAGATATTGAAGAGTACTGGGCCTAAGATGGAACTTTTTGGCACCCCACTGCTTACTTCTCTCCATGTAGACTTAGACCCATTAAGGACTACTCGTTGAGTACAGTTTGTCAGCCAGTTGCGAATCCATCTGGTGGTGAAGCTATCTATCCCACTTTTTTCTAGTTTACGAAGAAGAAGGTTGTAGTCTACTTTGTCAAATGCCTTGCTGAAGTCTAAGTATATTATGTCCACAGTATTTCGCTGGGCTACTAATTTAGTCACTATGTTGAAGAATGAAATAAGATTGGTTTAGCATGATCTGTTTCTAACAAACCCTTGCGGACTGCTAGTTATTACTTTACTTATTTCTAGGTGTTGGCAGATCTGTTTTTTTATTATCTTTATTATCTATGTTTTTCCAGTATCTTCCCAAGTATTGATGTTAGGCTGATTGGTCTGTAGTTTCCTAGGTCTGTTTTTTCCCCCTTTTTTGAAGATGAGAACCACATCAGCTCTTTTCCAGTCCTCTGGTAGTTCCCCAGTGTTCCAGGATTTTTGAAAGATGTAGGGCAATGATTCTGAGTTGACATCTGCCAGCACCTTTAGAACTCTGGGATGTAATCCAACAGGTCCTGGTTATTTGTATTCATCAAGATCAGATAGGTTTTCTCTCTTATTTTTTTGCTTATTTTAATTTTTCTTTCTTGTCTGCTTTTTATAGTTATATTTCTGGTAGGTTGGGCTATAGTTTCTTTTTGCATGAAGACCGATGCAAAGAATGAGTTAAGCAGCTCTGCTTTCTCTGTGTTGCCTGTTACTTCCTTTCCATCTTCTCTCTTTGGTGGACCGACTGTTTCCTTGATTTTTTTCTTGTTATTTATATGTTGGAAGAAACTTTTTTTGTTATCTTTGACTTTAGTTGCAAGTCTTTGTTCATTCTGAGCCTTTGCTTTCCTGACTTCGTCTTTATAAAATAAATAAAATAAAATAAAATTATTTTACTTTATTATAAAATAAAAAAAGAACAGCAGATGTATAAATTACATTCAAGTGCAAATCAGATAGAAAAAAGTGTATTGCTGGTATCTACAGTTTATACAGCAATCATTTTCTCCAAACATATGAGAATATTCACATAGTATATGCACAAGTCATAGGAAAGAAAAACACAAAATACGACAAAACTAACCTAAACAAACAGAAGTTTTTCCCCAAAGGGGAGATGATAGCAGGCAGGCAGGCAGAGTAGTGTTCAGCAAATAGCCAGTGCATTCCCTATTGTGTCCTGCTTACTGTACTCTATTTTAATCCCTTCCACTCCAATCTCTCTGCTCTGTGAGAGGAAGGCAGAGGAGAGATCACCTATAGAATTTGTTTAGCGGGGCTCTTTTTTCCGGAGAGCGAAATGAGAAGAGAAGCTGCAGTTGGCACATGGGAGGGGAAGGAAGGCAGGGAAATGGCAGAATGACTGTGGGTGGGGAACAGAGAACTGCATGGTGTTTCCCCTCTCTTGCTTTGCAAACCAGGATGAGGATGGTGTATTTGGATACATATGGGAGGTATTGGTAAGGGGAGAAAGAGATGCTTCCAATCATGTATATTGTGAGGGAGGAGGCATCCCTAGCCCAACATGGGTACTGGAAGGCAAGAGGAGAAAACAATGAAGGGTGGGAATTCACTAAGGACCCTGTTGCATGCAGCACCCAAGTGGAGCAAAATGGCAAGGTGGCTTCCCTCATCCAACGCTCCTATCTAAGACCTTTACTCCTGCTTGGACACAGCAAAGACCCGGAATTTGTCTTGGAATGATACCCATCAGCTCCTTTGAATCTCCTCCTGGCTGGATCCAAGGGGACGCAACAGAGTATTTTCCTGGCTTTGTATGCCTTCCAAGTTGCATGCAGCTGGAATCTTCACTCCAATGCACTCGTAAAGAAAAAGTGCCCACAAATGGATTTGCACATCGGCACCTGAATATTGTTTTCAATGTGTATTCCACATTGTGTGCTTGCTTATTGTCTTCTAAACCTCCTTCTCTTCAATGAATGTAAACACAAATATTAATTTCCTTCTTGTTAATTATTTAGCACCCAGATGAGCACTGCAAAGGATGGAGGAGTAATTAAAAGGCGAGAATAAGTTGAAGGCGTGAATGATCTTGTCAGCTTTGAGCTGAAAGTACAGTTGAAGTCATGTGATTTGCTTTTTTTCAACAATAAATTTTATTGAAGTTTACATTTTAATAAATTTAATAACACGTATCTGGGTTGCCAGCCCCAATTTGGTCACTAAATGAGGACTATTCATAAAGCAGTATGCTGCTGTAGAACCAACTCAGAATCAGTGACTTTTAGCAAATTAATAAAGTAGTTCAACAGCATAAATTAATGCCCATGTTTGCTACTCCAAATGTAAATTTGGAAACCAGATTACAGAGGCCAGAAATAGCCTGTGCGACAAAGTTATTAACATTAATGCAATATTTACTGTTATATCCCAGAGGATCTGTACAAGATTCAAATATTCTGATCTTTGTTTCTGCACCAAGTTAGTGGATGGAATAAAAATATGAATATTTGGGAGGAAATTTTTTTAGATATTATACACCAATCAAATTTATGCGGAATATTGGGGAAAAAATTGTACTGGACTCTTTCATGAATGCTAGTTTTCTTAGTTTTCATAGGAATATTTCTTTTAAACACTGTAGTAACAGAACAAAACCAATCTTATAATTCTACAACTTTATTGGTTGAAAAAGTATTAAACAAATATCAAATCAAATAATTTTTTTAATTGTTCCATTTATTGAAACTGTGCAAGCGTTGCACTAAAATATTTATAAACATATTTATTATTTAAATGATTTCTACATTTCTACCCATCTACGAACAATGATTCTAGGCAGTGAGTAAGGATTAAAACCAATCCCCTCTCAATCAACTATCCAAATGTCCAACATCAGGGAAATCATTCTAATTATGGAAAAAAATAATAAAGGGCAATCAGTCAGCCAGGTTTTCTCAAACCTGATATATTATTCAAGAGTTTAAATACAGTATGTAGCCCTTGGTCATACAAGAGTAATGGGCTATACAATCCTTGCCTTTAAAAAGGTAAAGGTAAAAGTTCCACTCACACATATGTGCTAGTCGTTCCTGACTCTAGGGGGCGGTGCTCATCTCCGTTTCAAAGCTGAAGAGCCAGCACTGTCCGAAGATGTCTCTGTGGTCATGTGGCCAGCATGACTAAAAGCCAAAGGCGCACGGAACACTGTTACCTTCCCACCAAAAGTGGTCCCTATTTTTCTACTTGCATTTTTTACGTGCTTTCAAACTGCTAGGTTGGCAGAAGCTGGGACAAGTAACGGGAGCTCACCCCATTACGCGGCACTAGGGATTCAAACCACTGAACTGCCGACCTTTCGATCGACAAGCTCAGCGTCTTAGCCACTGAGCAACTGAGTCCCCCATCCTTGCCTTTAGAATCTATAAAATCATTTTTGGCTTAGCACAATGCATGAAACCAATTATGATTTGTTCAACAAACTGTGGGGAAACATAGTACACCTCTGCAGTGTCTAATGTACTTGGTGTTTCATGCAGGCAAGGCAATCTTCCCCCTTCATGTTTCAATAAATTGCTTGTTCTTGACAGTTGACACAGCATAAATCTGAGAAAGGGTGACTTCTTTCTGATGGTGTGCTGATTTTATAACTACAAAATATTAGCTGTAACTATTCAATTTAAAAATTGAATGTAAATTTTTTTAAAAAAGAGGACATAATCTATTGAAGAGTCATTAGAAATGCAGAAATAAAGTAGCAGATAACCATGTTGGCAAACTATTGCCGCAATACATTGTTATAAGGCTCTCAAACTTGCAACCTGTTCTAGGTGACAAATGGGCACCCATTGGAGTAGAATCAAAAAAGTCAAGATGGCATTTATTTATTGGTTCAATTTATATGCCGCCCTTCTCTGGAGACTCAGGGCAGCTTACAATATGTTCATACTTTTGTATATACCTGCTTAGTAGGGCTTTCGGGGGGGGGGGGGCTAAGCGATATTCTTTCTTATACAAAATCAGCTTATTGCCTCCACAATCCGGGTCCTCATTTTACCTACCTCAGAAGGATGGACGACTGAGTCAACCTTGAGCCTGGTGAGATTTGAACTTGCAGTAATTGCAGGCATTGACATACAAAAAAGGGTGTGGCTTTGATCACATGTTTATGGTGCCAACTGGACAGTAGACAATAACAGGTAGAAACATGGATATGCTTATGATGTGGTCTCAAACAGCCTCAGTTGGGTCACCATCTTTTGCAGACCTCTCCTGCCACAACTCTTCCTTTTCTATTAGTGAGGAGTATACCCATATGAGGGAATGAACAGCCCGGGACCAGCCCCGTCCTGGCACAATACCCTAAAATGAAGGGTTATCTAATGTCAACTCTACTAGAAAAACCAGATCAGGAAATCAACTCCGCTGAAGGGCTAAATTTACTTTTATTGAAAATGTCTAGAATAGCAGACTGTTGCAGATTTATTTCTTTATTTCTTTATTTCTTGGTTCGATTTATATGCTGCCCTTCTCTGGAGACTCAGGGCGGCTTACAATACATTAAGCGATAACCTTCATACTTTTGTAAATACCTGCTTAGTAGGGCTTTCACACTCCCCAAGCGGTGTTCTTTTTTATACAAAGTCAGCTTATTGCCCCCACAAACCAGGTCCTCATTTTACCTACCTTGGAAGGATGGAAGGCTGACTCAACCTTGAGCCTGATGAGATTCGAACTTGAGTAATTGCAGGCAACTGGTGTTACTTAACAGCACTTTAATCTGCTGCGCCACCAAGACTCTGATTTATTCTACCCCTCCTCCTCTATCTTCCTGTAGTTCAGTGAATTGGGGAGGTGTCATTATTCTGGACTTTAAAAATGTTTCAACCCCATTGCCTGAGTAAAATTTCCTGCATATCTCACTCAAGATTATCTCATGTGTAACAATCTCTTTACTCTCTATATCTGCCTCTATATCTACTCTCAGGTTGCTTTCCAATCTTTAAGTTGCTTTCCTATAAAAGTAATATAAAATTGAGCTAAATTTCCATGGCCCTTTATTCAGAGACTAAAACATGACAAATTTGAAGACATAACCTGGTCTTCCCACTCCCCCACCCCCACCCCCACCCCAGAACTGCCAATATCATTTTTATTTCTTGGCAGAATTGGAAATAATTTTCAGACCGAGTTGCCCTTTCCAGCAGCAGGTGAATCTTCCAAGTTTCAGATGATTAGATGCAAGGGCTTTATATTGTTATTACATATATATAAAATCAAACCAGATATTGGTGTAATAGTTAATGAAAAATGCTGCCAGATAGATGTCCATAGCGAAAGGGGAAAAAGTTGTTTTGTTTTGAAGTAAATCACTTATTTTTAATATATGATATATAATTTATTTAACCTTAATACATTTCTGTTTAATGCATACTGTCATTCTCTTAGTCTTCAAAATAGTAGATTTTTGTTTTGATATGTAAAAAGATTTTAGTGTTTAGTGTCTTTGGTGTAACAAATTAGTCCTTATGAGAACATCTTGAGGGGAGGGGCGAATCAAGATGGCAGCCATGAAGTCCTGCTCCATTTAATGTGCCATGTGCACAAAAAATGATGATTAAAAAAAAAGAATATGGTTTCAATTGAATAGTCACAGCCAACATCTTGTCTTGGTGCTCAAGTAGCTCTTGTGAGTTGAAAGCCCTTATCTATTTAATGTCCACACACACACACACATTCTCTCACTTACAATCTTTGGGACTAACTGAACCAAATTCAACCTCAATTCCATCCATCCATAGATAAGAGCACTAAATTTGTCTCTCTGATATTAAGAAAAGCTGTTTCCTGTAACAGAGTTGCAAGGGGCTCAAAAAATCATTCAGAAAAAGACAAGAAAATTACACGTCCTTCTTTATGAAGTTATCTAGTTTGGGTAATGAAACATCTGCAAGAAAACAAACATGATCAGAGAACACCAAGGATCTCTCATGAAGTCAGGCAGGCTGGACAGAGACAACCAAAGGCCTAGTTTTATGGGCCCAGGACCCATAAAATGCCCAAGTCTGGCATAGATTTGTCAAAGTCTTCGGTAGAAAATAAAGCAAAAGTAGAGCTTCTTATTGTATTGTGATGGTACACCGCATTTAAACACCTACATTCTTTGCAATATTTTGGAACCAACTTCATGATTTAACAGTTAGCAGAAGAAGGCAGGAGATGTGTAAATACAAAATGAGATAAAATTGTCATTGGGCTGGGAATTACTACTTCATCTGGCATGTCTGATCTCTCCAACTGGAAGAATTACTTAATTATTTAAGGTACAATTTAGGTGACTAGATTGTGATCAGGACACACACACACATATATATATATATTTTAAAGGAATTATTATAGATCTTGCTTCTGCTCTCTCTTCTTGGACAATTATCAGCTAATAATTGTTACAAAACATTAAAACTTTCATTGCCTACTAAATGAACAATTTACTTGATGTAACACAAATATATATATTTTTCAGCTGAATAGGCATCAACATACAAAGCTTTCAGGAAAACATGCACATAATTCAGAGACTTACCATTTACACAGATTTCATAAGTTTTGCAGAGATCATCTTCAAAGAGGCAGCCTAGGATGCAACAAAAATACACAATCAAAATGAGATCAGACTAGCTCAAACTATAATCTTTCAGTTGGTGGTTCTAAAAATCAAGGCAAAGCAAAGATTAATTTCATATTAAAAGTGCACGCTAGACAGTGCTGAATGGGGAAGGCTGGGGAAAAAAACCAGAAAGCAGAATTCCTAGTTTTAAAAGATTCATTTTTTTCAAACTACGCTTTCACAAAACATTTTCACTGTTCACGCTTCACTGGATGATTTCTGGTGAGAGAGGTGCATATTTTTATCTTCTGCTTGTGAACAACCTACAGTGAAAAATGAATGTCCTAAATTAAAAGGGATTCCATATTGTTTCTCAAATCCATGCATGATTGTATATACTGTACCTTGGTCATCTCCATAGTCTTTTTCTAAGCTAAGATAGCCCTTTCTTGCCAAGAAGATGTTTGAGCATTCAAGTCACTTCGGCTACCTATATCTTCTTCAAATGTGGCAACTGAACTATATACACTATCTGTAAATCCTTCCTCCAATGATTTGCAGCTCCTTCATATTGAGTGGACATTTTCACGGAACAATCCACTATGATCCTGGTGTCTTTTTCTTCTATTATCAGTCATTTGGTCAATTGAAGAACAAAGGAGTATTCCCCCAAATTATTTTTCAATAACAATGGAAGAATCACAATTTCCAGTATCATAATTTCATCACTGGAAGAGGTTCCGTTTTTCCTTCCTAATTCTCAGGGAAGGCAGATTCGACTGAACTTCAATGGTTATTTGTTTATGCTTGAGGCCTAATGTTCATGACATTTCACTTCATATACTGAATATTTTCTTCCATTTTGCTATTGAGCCACCAAGTTTAAACAAATTGCTTTGGAGCACATGTGTAATTCAAATAATACCTTTTAATTTTACTCAAGTCACTTTTGTATTAACATCTAGTAAGCAATCAATAAGCACAGGAAAAATTGATTATATAATGCTGCATTTTCTATCTGTCGACAAAAGTTAACAATTACATGCTGATTAGAATGAGGTATCTGGTGCAATTAACTATAAGATATGTGTCCTGAATATCAAATTAATAAGTGTATGTAGCAAACTCCAATACTTGTTTTCAGAAAAAAGCAGATTAAAATGGCCTTAAAATCTCCTTGAAAATACAATATTTTAGTGGATTTTTTATATGTAAAATGAAGCTGAATGTTGCATATGCTTCATTCATCAGCCAAGGTCTATTATAAATATCATTTGATTTGGATTATAATTTCCTAAAACATTAAGTTACAGCAGATTTCATTTTAAATATCTGATCATTAATTGTAATATGAAGACAATAAACAATTTGAAGATAATAGAAGCATTATATCCTGCAAATTCTCTAGTTGTTGCATGAATTACAAAAACTGTATTTCATCTTCTAACAATCCCTCACAATTACCTTCCTATGTAAAAAGGATTAAAAGTGAACGTAAGAAATACCTTAAATGACATTAAACTATACAGTATTTCTAATTTTGTTCTAAAAAAGTGGTCTGGAGTGCAAGTGAAACAAATAGCTATTTGCAGCTCATTAAAGCAGCTCAATCTGCAAGCTCTTTAAATCACCAGCCAAATTTCCTGAGGAAAAATCACAGCTATTTACAGAATTGCAGACTGATCTTTTAGAAAAGAATCCAAAGTACTTTGGTCTTGGAAAACATAGATTCACACCAGTAGTGGTATTCACTTACTTTCACTACCGGTTCACAAATGTGAGAGCATGCGCCATCTCTGCGCATGTGCAGAGCCTTCTGCACATGCGCAGAGTGTCCGTGATGATGTCTGGGCAGATGGGCAGAGCCTCCCGTCGCCCAAACTAGGTAGAACCGGTTGAATCCCACCACTGATTCACATACACACCATAGATCCCAAGGGAAAAGAAGAAGAGAAAGTGTCCTGAAAACTTTAAATTATCTTGATAAGGAAGGAGAAAATGGGGGGGAGCAGGTTATCCAGTGGTGGGTTGCTACCGGTTCTCCCCAGTTCTTGCAAACTGGTAGTGGAAATTTTGAGTAGTTCAGAGAACCGGTAAATACCACCTCTGCCTGGTCCTTCCCCCAATCTATTTGCTGCCTCCCAAGTCCCAGCTGATCGGCTAGAAGGAAAAAAACTGTTTAAACTCTTGCCACAGCACTTCAAAGGGCCGCCCTACAGCTGATCAGCGGGAAAAGGCAGAGTGGTGGCAGACCAGTGCACTCCAAAAACAAATGGGTAGACCGGAGCGCTCCAAAAACAAATAGGTAGACCAGAACACTCCCCCCAAAAAATGGGTAGACCAGTGCACTCCAAAAACAAATGGGTAGATCGGAACACTCCAAAAACAAATGGGTAGACCGGTACAGCTCTGCAAGCAGTTAAAAGCCTGGTAGACCAGTACCTCTGCTAAATCCTAAAGAATTGTCACATGACCATCAAACCACACCCACAAAATAAGCCACGCCCACAGAACCAGTAGTAAAAAAAATTAGAACCCACCCCGAGGTTATCCATCCACTTATCACTATAGTTCACTTAGATGACAATTCCACCTTTTGATTCAGCTTTCAATCCTCCATGTACTAAAGATGCATAAACTGATTCAATGCTTCAAAATTCTTGCCTGTTCACATCCTTTCTTCAGTAACGGTGAATTTGTAATATGGTAGATGTACTCCTCAACATCTCACAATGACCCTGTGCTTTCCTCACTCTAAATTCCATACCAGAAGGAGAAAAGATGGCACATATTCAAGTATTTCTGGCTGCCATAAGTAGTATATGCCATCTGCTCTTATAAGTGATTCAGTGTTCATGCTCTTCAGAAGTTGAACAGGGAGAACACAGTGTGCCTGTAACTTTATTTGGCATTTAGGTAGAGAGATGTTATATAAAAAGTTTAGTTCTCTAGGCTCTTATAAAGTATAACTTAGTGAACAATTTCACACTAAAAGTATATAATCTACTTACCTTCCCAACCGGTTCAGAAGCACGCATGTGCATGCATCACATGCACACACAGACACTCTGCACATGCGCAAACCCTTCTGCGCATGCAGAGAGGGAAAAAACAGGTTAAAACCAGGGAAGTAATGATGACCGGACTGGTGGGAGGAGCCTCACGCTGCCATCGCTACCAGTTCTCCGAACCACCGGCTGCCATCACTACCAGTTTGGCCAAACTGGTCTGAACCAGGAGCATTTCACCCCTGAACTAGAGACTGGGGAACGATAGGATGCACATCTAGTTTTCAAGGAGAATTTTGTACAAGATAAACTGCAGGGCTTATGTGTATTTATTTTAGCTATCCTTATTCTAGTGATACTCCGATTAAATTACTGCAATGTAAACTGTTAGAGTCACAATGGTGGCAATTTAGCAATAGCCATAGCATTTAGACTTATATACCGCTCCACAGTGCTTTACAGTAGTCTCTAAGCGGTTTACAGAGTCAGCCAATTGCTCCCAACAATCTGGCTCCTCATTTTGCTGAACTCAGAAGGATGGAAGGCTGAGTCAACCTTGACCCAGTCAGGATCAAACTTCTGGCAATGGGCAGAGTTAGTCTGCGTTCTAATCACTGCAACACACAGCTCTTTAAAATTTAAAAATCTAATCAATAAATACACAAACACCTACATGAATGGTTTCTCAGTAGCCTGGTCAGTGAAACAACTGGTCAACTCCAGCTCTAACTTACAGAGCAAGTTTTCACCAGTGATTATTAAGCAAGATTGTTTTTTCTGTTATCATTATTATTTATTTGCATTACTGAGTGGTGGGTTCCTCCCGGTTTAGCCCAGTTCTCCCAAACCGGTAGCGGTGATGATATGATGTCACCAAACCGGTTCTGCCCCCCCCTCCTGCCTGCCCCCCCCAACCCCCTGTGTTATTTTTACCTTTTATTTGGCCCCACCCCCAATCTATTGCTGCCTCCTGAGTCCCAGCTGATGGCTAGAGGGAAAAAAATTGTTTAAACTCTTGCGGTGGGGCTTCAAAGGGCCACCCTACAGCTGATCAGTGTTAAAAGAAAACAAATGAGTACACCGGTGCCTGCAAAAATACATGAGTAGATACATACCCACAGAACCCGTAGTAAAAACATTTAGAACCCACTCCTGGCATTATTCCAACACACTTACATGGAGCTGCCCTTGAAGACAACCGAAAAATTTCAATTGGTCCAGAATTAGCAGAGCGCATAGTAATAGGGGTCCCTAGGCTTGTCCATATAATTCTTCTGTTGTGTGAGCTGCAATGCTTCCAGTTTCTTTCCAGCTACAATTCAAGATGCTGGTCATCACCTTTAAAGCCCTCTATGGCACAGGGCCAGGCTATCTGTGGGACCACCTTTCCCTAAGGACATCCCACCAGATAGGGTGGACATACTCCTAATCCATTCTCCTTATCTGAGCTAGGAAGCAGGCCTTCTCTGTGGCAGGGCACCTGCCCTATGGAACATCCTTCCCTCAACTTCAGCAGGCCTCTGAGCAGGGGTGAAACCCAGCAGGTTCTGACAAGTTCTGGAGAATCAGTAGCGGAAATTTTGAGTAGTTCAGAGAACAGGCAAATACCACCTCTGGCTGGCCCCAGAGTGGGGTGGGAATGAAGATTTTGCAATATCCTTCTCCCAGGAGTGGGGAGGGGATGGGGATTTTGCAGTATCCTTCCCCTGGAGTGGGGTGGAAAATGGAGATTTTGCAGTATCCTTCTCCTCCCATGCCCACCAAGCCACGCCCACAGAACTGGTAGTAAACAAATTTGAATTTCACCACTTCCTCTGAGGCTTTTAGCCTTCTGTAAGGCTTTGAAGACTTGGCTTTTCTCCCACACATTGGGAGAAGACTACATAATCACACTAAAATGGATCTGTGCCATGTTTTTTTTGTTGTTGTTGTTGTTTTTAATGTTTAATCAGTGGCATTGTATATTTTTAAAATGATGTTAGATATTTTTATTATTATTTTTATTTGGGGGGAGGGGAGCAACCCAGAATTAATAATTGGCTATATACATTTTAAATTTTATTTATTTAAATAAAATAAATATATTTATTATAGCTCCCACTTCAAAAGACCCTGGTGATTACAATGTTGGAGGTTTCCTCTAAAGCCAAGCTGATGTAGGGGATGGTTTCAAGTTATTATTATCAGAATAGAAGCAAAAAGAGTTAACTAAATTTGACCCAACTAGGTAATAAATACAGTATAAGAGGTTCTAATTTTTCCGCACTATATACTAGCACCTTGATGGCGAACCTATGGCATGGGTGCCAAAGGTGGCACGTGGAGCCATATTGGTGGGCATGCGAGTGTTGCCCTACTCAGCTCCAGCACGCATGCGCACACCAGCCAACTGATTTTCAGGCCTTCCGGTCCCACCAAAAGTCGGGAAACTGGCTGTTCCGGCCTCCGGAAGGCCTCCAGGGGGGACAGGGAAGGCTGTTTTTGCCCTCCCCAGGCTCCTAGAAAGCCTCTGGAGCCTGGGGAGGGGAAAAACGGGCCTACCGGGCCCACCATGTCATCGCGTGCCAAAAGCAGGGGGAAGTGTGTGGGGGGTCATGTGCGCATGTGCAGGAGGGCGGGGAGTATTGAATTATGGATGTGGGCACTCGCACCCACGATCCTCCCCGCTTCCCCCCACTTTTGGCATGCGAAGGCAAAAAGGTTAGCCATCACTGGACTAGTATATATAACTTATATATATTCTATTTTTTGTTTACTTGCCTATGGTTAGTATTTTAAAGTATAGCCACAATATTACATAGCTGGAGCATATCCATGTTTACCCAATATGTGACCCCTGGACATACCAGTTCCTGGCTTGAGATACGTGCGAGGTACTGAATTGTGCAGAAAAACAAGATAGGAATGCCAAGAAGATGAGAACTGAAGAGGGCTGAAGAGAATGGGTGATTAGCAACACAGATCTAACTAATCAATTTTATCATTTAGGAAGAATACAATATAAAATGTAATCTCTTATAAAGTAGAACACTATATAAGTGTTCTATATTATACATATTATATTATACTAAAAGACATATTATACATTTATATAGATAAAACTATTTAGAGTTAGTATCTTAACAGACAGATTAACATATAAATCTTCCTTTCTGTATCTCTCTGCTTGAGAACAGAACTAACAAGAGAAGCAATTAATCTGTTATCAAGTCTCCATCAACAGAGGGAATAGTCAAGCCAAACTTTGACTGGGGCAAGAATGTATATAATTCAAATCCACTTTGACATCTCCCTATCTCAATGTTGTTTTACTTAATTAAATAACATTCTCAAATGTTGCTTTTACTTAATTGGTTTCTCTCTCAAATGTTGTTTTTATAATTCTTGTGTAACAAGGTAACTGATCAAAGGGATGAGATTGATTGCTTAGCAAGTTTGGGTGATAGTAAGGGCTTAACTAACTTTATACTTTTAGGGGTAATAGGTGGTCAGGAAGCATGTGACTGAACCGGAGCTTTTATTGGGCCCAGCTAGCAAGGACCTCCGGCCGGTTTTATATGTTTTATTTATTTATTTAATTTTTATATCGCCCTTCTCCCGAAGGACCCAGGGCAGTGAACAGTCAGAATAACATACGTATAATGTGAAATAAAAATAATTTAAAATAATTAAACCAATTTGGCTCATCAATTAAGATCCTCAGTGTAGAATTTAGATAAACTGAAAATGTATGCCAGTCCGGCTTGGTGAAATAGAAAGGTCTTCAAGGCACGACGGAAAATACGGAGATCTGGGATCATTCATATCCCTGGGGGTATCCTGTTCCATAGGGCTAGTGCCCCCACAGAGAAGGCTCTCCTCCTGGGAACCACCAGCCGGCATTGCTTTACTGATGGCACCCTGAGGAGGTCCACTCTGTGGGAGCGTACTGGTTGGTGGGAGGTTATCGGTTGCAAAAGGTGGTCTCGTAGGTACCCAGGTCCTAAGCCATGGAGCACTTTAAAGGTAACAACCAACACCTTGAAGCGCACTCGGAAGACCACCGGGAGCCAGTGCAGCTCGCGTAGGAGAGGTGTTACATGTGAGCGCCATGTCGCTCCCATAATCACCCGCACGGCTGCATTCTGGACCAGTTGGAGCCTCCGGGTGCACCTCAAGGGAAGCCCCATGTAGAGAGCATTACAGTAGTCCAGTCTGGAAGTGGCAAGGGCATGAGTGACTGTGCATAAGGAGTCCCAATCTAGAAAGGGGCGCAACTGGCAAATCAGGTGAACCTGATAGAAAGCTCCCCTGGCCACAGCTGTCATATGCTCTTCTAAAGACAGCTGCGTGTCCAGGAGGACACCCAAGTTGTGAGCCTTCTCTGTGGGGGCCAATGACTCGCCCCCAATAGTCAATGATGGTATCAGCTGGCTATATCGGGACGCTGGCAGCCACAGCCACTCGGTCTTGGAAGGATTGAGTCGGAGCCTATTTCTCTCCATCCAGATCCGCACGGCTTCAAGGCACCGGGATATCACTGCAAGGGCATCATTGGGGTGGTCTGGGGTGGAGTTGTACAACTGAGTGTAATCAGCATAAAGATGGCATTGTACTCCAAAACCACGGATGAGCTCACCCAGTGGCTTCACATAAATGTTGAACAGAAGAGGCGAAAAGACCAACCCTTGTGGCACCCCGTAAATAAGGTGTCTTGAAGTCAACCTCACCCCTCCTGCCAACACAGACTGCGACTGGTCAGAGAGATAGGAGGAGAACCACCTTAGAATAGTGCCTCCCACTCCAGTCAGCGCAGCAAGATACCATGGTCGATGGTGTCAAAAGCCACTGAGAGATTTAATAGGACCAGGATAGAGGAGCAATCCCTATCCCAGGCTCTCCAGAGATCATCAACCAATGCGACCAATGCCATTTCAGTGCTGTAACCAGGCTTGAAGCAGGACTGGAACGGATCTAGGTAGACAGTTTCATCCAAATACTATGGGAGTTGTTGTGCTACCACACTCTCAACAACCTTTGCCAAAAAGCGAAGGTTGGAGACTGGATGGTAGTTTGCTAACTAATTTTACTTTCCTAATGTTGAGATCTGTAACTCGGTATGGACTTCTATTGTTGTGCCAAAGAAGTCTCACCAGCTTTTTGCAAACAGCTTTCTAATAAATTTTACTTCTGGTTGAGAATAGGGTAGGGTAGGGTAGGGTAGGGTAGGGTAGGGTAGGGTAGGGTA
>WNWU01013631.1:7259818-7299561 GCA_012654045.1 Ptyas mucosa | reverse complement strand
TGTATGTATGTATATATCTGCCACGCCCCTTCTGGCCCTCCAAAAGGGCCTTAACACTTGGTCTTGCCAGTTGGCTTAGACCCCCAATGTGGACACGCTATGCTGAAGGTGGTTGGTTGAGTACTAGACAAAAGGCCACTCTTATACCATCCATGCTCTTGCTTTTTGAGGTTTATTTAATTGTATTTCATTTTCATGCTTTAAATGTTTTTATGTTTATCCTTTAGTGCCATTTGTAAACCACACAAAATCATTCTGGGTAATGAGGTGAGCAGCACATAAATTTAATGCCTACACAAACCATCACACAGGCACCACTGAAGAATTATAGATATTTGAGCCTAAAATTCTCAACACTAGTTCATTAAAGCCATTGAAGAGATTTCAGCTTCCAGAGAGCCAGAGTACATGCAAATATCAAGCAATAGGGGCAGATAAACTAAAGGGGAGAAAATTGGCAAGCATATGCAGTAAAGTTCAGAACCAAGTCAGCAAAGGGAGATGTGCCCTAGTTCTAGCCTTCCAGAAACACCTTGATTTATGGCAAGTTCTACTCCCTAAAAAAACAAGCTTGCTATTTTATGCACATTTAAAACGCCCACCCAACATTCACACTTTCCTTCACGCATGGCCTTTTGCATAGGTGTTAGATCTGCTGACACACATACACTGCTTGCATTTCATCACATTGCAATATGCGTGTTGAAGAAGAGGTTTTCTCTTAAGATGCCTTTGAAGTGTTCTGTGCAGATTAAAACTTCCACAGAAGGGCATTAAGTGAGAGACCAAATGGTCTTAAAGTAATAAGCAGGCAGAAATTTACAAGCCCTATTCACACATCTAATTAACCATGGGTTTAGTGAATAAGACAATATCATGCAAAATTTTGATCCATGATTTAGAAATCACAATGGTGGGCCTATTATAAGGGCCGGTTAAGCAAAAAGCAAATAAAACACATTATGGCTTATTGCAATTTCAATTTCTCAAATTATTGAGAGAAAGGAAACCCCGGGATATGCAAGGAGTGATTAAAAAAAAAAAGAAAGTAAGAGGGGCAGGATATAAATTGTGCAGCAGCAATTGTTATCTTGACATTCTTGACTCAACCCCAATGGATACTCCTGGATAAGACCATTATAAAAACAAATGGGTGCTGGATATTCTATATGATTTTTATTGCATTTACTTCTATAGTGAGCTCACAGTATTCTTGATCATTGGACACAATTTTATACACTCCTGATCACTCCCCTAAAAGTAGTGTGGAAACACCCCCAAAAAGAATGAAATATTTTGAGAAATATTAAAAAGGCAGAATATGCTTTTGAATGAATTGGAAATAAAATAAATGAACCAGAACTTCATGAGAATGTTTTTTTGCTTACTGTTCCATTGGAAAATAAATGCAAAAGAAACTTAATTATGATACAGAGAACACCCATAATTTAAAATCAGAATGGATATGAAATATGTCTACAAGCAGAATTTAAATTCTGTTAAATTTTGAAGTCCACCATCTTACCCAATGAATGGCTTCATATCTTTTTCTGGTTTAGCTTATTGTGTGAATCTTCCAGAATGTGGGCCTTACAAAACTTGCTTTATTTTATTTTTTATTATTATTTTTTTATTCTTATTTATATGCCGCCCTTCTCCGGAGACTCAGGGCAGCTTACAATTAAGCAATAGCCTTCATACTTTTGTATATTTATACAAAGTCAGCTTATTGCCCCCACAAACCGGGTCCTCATTTTACCCACTTTAGAAAGGATGGAAGGCTGAGTCAACCTTGAGCCTGGTGAGATTCGAACTTGCAGTAATTGCAGGCAGCTGGATGTTAAATGCTCCCTTAGTAGGAGGCATTAGCCTGCTACGCCACTCAGGCTCCTATATAACTTTCTCCTATATAACTTTCCTTTATAACTTTCTGTGTTATATGGATCCAGAAAAGTCTGAATTCTTGAACAAAGAGTAAGCCACATAATAGGAAGTTCAGCTGTACGGTGACTACACTTGGTGCAATTCTGTCATTAAGTGCCACGGTCATTAAGTGAGACATTACACCAGAGGTGAAATCCAGCCGGTTCTATCCAGCTCGGGCGAACCAATAGCGGCAGCTGAGGGAGGCTCCGCCCACCCATGCGGATGTCATGATGTCACTTTTTTGCAACATTTTAAGCCTCTGCACATGCACAGAAGGCTTTGTGTATGTGCAGACGACGGCACAGGCGAGCACATTGGCGAACCGGTAGGGAAGGTAAGTAAATTTCACTCTGCATTACACAATTGTGATTTTACTTCTCCGTTCTCTATTAACTCTACTTGTCTCAAGCCAGTTGCGAAGCACACAAGTGGCAATTACACGACCATGGGGTGCTGCAACTGTTATAAAGCAAGAACTGGTCTCAAAGCTTTTTTTTTTTACACTGTCGTAACTTTGAATAGTCATTAAATCAAACAATAAGCAAGGACTACCTGTATATGAATAGTATTCATAAAGAAAAGAATTAGCAGGGCTGAAAACATTAAGCATGTATAGAGCTATTAATATTTTAATAACTTGTCTTCACTTTTCTGAAATTTTTAATAATTTATGTTTTCATTTTTCAGGCTTTTTTACTTCGGCTACAATTACTCACTTTTGTGTTCTGTGAATTCTTTCTTTTTCTTTTTTCACATTAAGTATATAGAACAAACCTGTTCTTTTGAAAGTATTACTCAGAGGCTGTTAAAACCTTGCCAGAAATCCCAATCTACAATATTCAATTTAATTTTCTCATATTGTCTTTCATTAATTAAACAAATTATTACTTTGGTGTAAAGATTATAAGAAACTAAGTAGTACTATCTAAGGGACCTGGCAATTCATTAACCCCTCCTTCCTCCTCTCTGACAATAAAAACCTTTATATTTATTTCAAGCCTTTTCACCCTTTCCACCCACACAATTACTTTTTTTTAGTCTGCTCTGTCCTAATATTCACCAATGACAAACAGGTAAAATATAATCTGAATGCGCTGGAGAAAATTAAAATATGAGTTCAATATTTTTTCAATTTAACAGTAGACTTTGATAATATAGTAGCAAGAGAATTTCTAATTGAAGTTTTGGAAGTCTATCCTCACTAATAACATTTTCTTTCGGTTCTCCTTTTATGAAAGAAATTGTACTTATGGTCTCTGCTATTTATGAATTCTTTTTGGTATGAGTCATTTGTATAGTGACCTCTTTCCAAAACATTATAATGTTCATCAAAAGGGAACATCAATGAAAAAGAATATGCACAGAGCAACTGTATTTCCACATTAAAGCAGATTTGCATGTACAATGCATATGTGCAAAACTGTGAAATATCAAATAATGAGTAATAATGAGAAAAAGCTTATTTAAGCTCATTAGAATTCACAAGCTAGCTGCAGTGTTTGCTAAGAGGATATATCAAAGCACATTTGTTAATACCAAAGCCTCGTTTGTTAATACCGGAGAAACACTGGCTGAATTAGAAATATTATTAAAGAGTCACTACTGCGTTATTTTCTAACTGTATGTTAAATCCAACCCTTTGCCAACCACCCTTATCAAACCTCAATATTCATGCACGTATGCTCACACCCACATTCACCCATGCCGATAAAAAAAATCAAGATGGGGGAAACAAACATAATATATGCCTGTATTGCAGAGTAAAATGATATGTTGGCAGCTTTGGCATATTTATCCTTTCAACTTATGGATTGCTGGCATCATTACGAAAGCTAACTAAAACCTTTGAAAATTGTTTTCAGGAGCTATTGAAGCCTTGCCAATATGTTGAAAATCCCAGCTTGCAATATTCAGGTTTATTTTTCTCATAATGCCTTTTATGAATAATAGAAAAATCTCCTTCTTGATGCAAAGTTCCCCAAACAATTAACTAATTACCAAAGACAGGACAAAAAAGACTATTATAATACAACAGAAACAAGACAATTACAGGAGAATGCCACTCAAGGCTTGCCAATGCTTATAGAAATCTCATATAAAGCTTTTTGAGGAATTAATCAAACAACTGGCTTTGAAAACAAGGAATTGCAAAGCTAACATGTTGTCTAAATAACCTTCCAAAACTGGGGAGAAGGGTGGTTGATGAAAAGTACATCATGCTTTTTCTCTCAGATTTGTCATAACATCCTATATTATATGTTGGAAATTTGGATTTAGCAGGAACCCGTTAGAGACGGATGTTCTGATTATTGGGAGAGCTGAAAAAAGACAAATTATAGAGCAAAATATCCCATAACAAAAAAAATTTTTTTAAATCATTAATAGGATGATTAATAATCATTAATCATGCTACAGTGATGGGTTGCTCCCAGTTCGGTCCGGTTCTACAGAACTGGTAGTAAAACCGGTGGGAGGCTCCACCCACCCACCATGATGTCATCATGGGTGATCTGCGCATGCGCAGAAGTGTTTTCATGATGTCAGGGTCAGTGGGCGGGGCTTCCCGCTGGTTTTACTACCGAACCGGTGCGAACAACCCACCACTGTTCTGTGCATGCGTGGAAGTACGCACGCTCCCATTGCGAACTGGTAGTAAAGGTAAGAGGAAGCCACCCCTGAACTTCTAGTAGATATTAATTGCATTTGAAGCAAACACTAGCTATATAGATAGTTCTTGAATTATGATCACAATTGAGCCCAGAATTTCTGTTGCTAAGCGAGATATTTGTTAAGTGAGTTTTGCCCCATTTTACGACCTTTATTACACATGGTTTTTTGTTTTTGTTTTTTTTTTATTTGATTTATATGCCGCCCTTCTCCGGAGACTCAGGGCGGCTTACAATGCGCTAAGCAATAGCCTTCATACTTTTGTATATTTTATACAAAGTCAGCTTATTGCCCCCACAAACTGGGTCCTCAATTTACCTACCTTAGAAAGGATGGAAGGCTGAGTCAACCTCGAGCCTCGTGAGATTCGAACTTGCAGTAATTGCAGGCAGCTGGTGTTAATAACAGTGTGCTTTAGTCCACTGTACTACCAAGGCTCACTGTTAAGTGTTAAGTGACTCACTGCAGGTGTTAAGTTAGTAACACCGTTGTTAAGTGAATTTGGCTTCTTCATTGACTTTGCTTGTCAGAAGATTACAAAAGATGGGGTCACATGACCTCAGGACACTGCAACCGTCATAAATGCAGGCCAGTTGTCAAGTGTCCAAATTTTGGTAACACGATGATAGGGATACTGCAAAGGTCATAAGTATGAAAAACAGTCAATGCTGTTGTAAATTCAAATGGTCACTAGAAGAATGGTTGTAATTCAAGGACTATCTGTACTGAGAAATTAATCAAGACAGAAAAACTCAATTCTACATTTGAGAAGATTACATCTCTTGAGAGAGGAACTTTCTAATTTAAGCAGAAAGATCCTTTGTTTCTTCTACATAGAGAGTTATTTCACTAACAATACACCCAGTGAGAACCAGACAGAGAAACAAATGGGAAGACTTTTCTCCTTATCAAATCTCTCACCATTCACCCATATGGTTCAAAGGTTCATAGGCACAGATATTGTCCAATCTCCACCATTGTAAGTACCCTGTTTCCCTGAAAATAAGACCCAACCAGAAAATAAGCCCTAATGCGTAACAGCGGTGAGGATTATATTCGCACAATATTGGAAAAATGAAGAAACACTGCAAGATGAAGAGATAATTAAGAAGTTACAAGACTGTGCAGAAATGAATAGATTGACATTGAAAATTAAGCAGAAAGAAGACACAGAATACTATCAAACATGGAGTCTATTTTACCAGTGGTTGAAAAAAAGGGGTGGGGATTAAGAATATAATCAGAATTGTTAAACAAATTAAATACCCAGACAACGTGATGTTTATTAAACACTTAAGAAATGTAATTAATAAAAAAAATCAATAAAAAATTTTTTGGGGGGGAAATCAGGTAATCCTCAATTTATAACATTTCATTTAGGACCATTCAAAGTTACAGTGGCACTGAAAAAAGTGAGTTATGATCATTTTTCATACATATGACTATTGCAGCATCCCTATGGTCATGTGATCAAAACTCAGACACTCAGCAACAGACTCATATTTATGTGTGTCTTCCGGGATCATGTGATTCACTTAACAACTGTGGTGATTCATTTAACAATTGCGGCCAAAAAAGGTAATAAATTGGGGCAAAACGTATTTAATAACTGTCTCACTTAGCAACAGAAATGTTGGGCTCAATTGTGGTCATAAGTCGAGGACTACCTGTAAAATGGTAATATTAAGCAAAACTTGCCACTTTCTCCAAAAAATATGTAAATATAGAAAAATATACCACCAATGCCATAGAGGATTTTATAGTGCTACAATAGAATGGAATGGAATGGAATGGAATGGAATGGAATGGAATAACAGAGTTGGAAGGGACCTTGGAGGTCTTCTAGTCCAACCCCCTGCTTAGGCAGGAAACCCTACACCGTTTGAGACAAATAGTTGTCCAATCTCTTCTTAAAAATTTTCAGTGTTGGGCACATTCACAACTTCTAGAGGCAAGTTATTCCACTGATTAATTGTTCTAACTGTCAGGAAATTTCTTCTTAGTTTTAGGTTGCTTCTCTCCTTGTTTAGTTTCCATCCATTACTTCTTGTCCTGCCTTCAGGTGCTTTAGAGAATAGGTTGACCCCTTCTTCTTCTTTGTGGCAACCCCTTAGATATTGGAACACTGCTACTGTGTCACCCCAGTCCTTCTTTTCATTAAACTAAACATACCCAATTCCAGCAATAGTTCTGGAATTACTATGCTAAAATTGCAGATTCCACCTCTTACACCTGCTCCCCCTTGTTCTTTACTCTCCACTTGTCTATTTTTTTGGTTTTCGTATTGATGTATTTTCATTGTTTATTTTATTGTTCTATTCTCCTTCATTGTTTATTTTATTATTCTATTATTTTACTTCTGTTTACATTTTTTATTTCTTCCTTTTTATTGTTGTAAGCCACCTACAGAAGTCCCACAGTTAGATAGGCAGCAAAGAGCCTTGGATAGTACAGTGGTCTAAAGCCCTGTTATTAACATCAGCTGCCTGCAATTATTGCAGGTTCGAATCTCACCAAGGCTCAAGGTTGACTCAGCCTTCCATCCTTTCTAAGGTAGGTAAATTGAGGACCCAGTTTGTGGGGGCAATAAGCTGACTTTGTATAAATATACAAAAAGTATGTAAGCTATTGTTTAGCACATTGTAAGCCGCCCTGAGTCTCCGGAGAAGGGCGGCATATAAATCAAATTTAAAAAAAAATAAAAAAAATAAATTTAAATAAACCAATTGTCTTAGTTGGGATACAGGAAATCAGCCTTCAGATGCTGGGACTGAAAACTATAGAATTTCAGGATTTTTATTAATTTATTTATTCAATTTCTATAGCCGGCCATCTCAGTGAATTATTCTGCATGGCTTACAATTCAGAAAGAAAGAAAAAACACTACAACATTTTAAAGCAAACATTTTTAATTACGATCATTTGAAAACAATAAAGGCAATAAAACACTAAAAATATTTAAAGCATCCCAATTAAATACACACAGGAGCAGCATACTTGGCCAGTTACCAGCCAATATCTGAGCAAATCCCAAAACTTTGCTTGGGGATAAAGGTCATTTTGTGTAAGATGCATTCCATGAGTTCCCTGTATTACTACCATGAGTGAAAAAGTCCTTTCCTTAATTAATACCTGACTAACTTCAGTTTGTACACATCTAGAAGGATATCCAGTAAAGAACAAACAATGGCCTCAATTGTGGGGCCTCAATGGGATGTGTTCATGAGGTAGAATTCAGACATTCAGCCAGGTACATTGACAAGGTATGTTCTTTGTTAGCCAACCAAATGTAGTAAAGATGCTTGGATCAAAGAGAAAGGAACAATAGGGAACCAATTATTTTATCAGTTTTTCCCCATATCTTCACATCTTAAATATTGAAGAAGTAAATGTATGGGGGGAAACTAATAAAAGTATTTGGCTTCCATTTTTCCCTTTCTCTTTTGGAGGGAATCCATGTGGAACTTCCATAACATGGTAACTTTGACCACATTTCTCAATTCTCCTGCGCGAGCTGCACTGGCTTCTGGTGGTCTTCCGGGTGAGCTTCAAGGTGTTGGTGATCACCTTTAAAGCGCTCCATGGCATAGGGCCTAGTTATCTCCGAGACCGCCTGCTGTCACCGATGACCTCCCATCGACCTGTGCGCTCCCACAGAGAGGGCCTCCTCAGGGTGCCATCAGCCAAACAATGTAGGCTGGTGACTCCCAGGGGGAGAGCCTTCTCTGTGGGGGCACCCACCCTCTGGAACCAGTTGCCCCCGGAGATTAGGAGAATTCATGACCTCAGTGCCTTCCGCCGTGCCCTAAAAACACATTTTTTCCAACAAGCCGGGCTGGCTTAAGAAGAAATTTTAAATATTTTTAATATTTTAATTGGTCTGTGAGTTTTAAATTTTGTAGCCAAATTATATATATATTTTAAATGTCTTAATATTTATATTTTATGTTTTTTATGTCTGGCTGTACACCGCCCTGAGTCCTCAGGGAGAAGGGCGGTATATAAATTGGAAATAAAATAAAATAAATAAAAATAAAAATCTAGAGAATGTTATGCCTAATCTTGTTATATCCTAGAATTAGTGAATGTGAGGTAACCAACTCAGGGGCAAACACTGGGCAATAGGAACAAAAGTACTGGAAGAAAAAAATGCGGGCTACAGAGCCTGATTCATATTCCTTAAGACAATATATTCCACACATGGCAGAAACAGTCCCAGCATTTTAGAAGACAAATTAAGGTATCAATTCAGTTAACATTTATCTATAGCAGGGGTGTCAAACTCAAGGCCCAGGGGCCGGATCTGGCCCATGGGGGCTTAGATCTGGCCTGTGGTGCCGCTCTGGAAACAGTGAAGGACCAGCCCGCAGTGCCTCTGCCAGTGGCCCTCCTGAGCTCCGTTTTCACTGGCAGAGCGCTCGGGCCACCATAGGCACCCCCAACATGAGTTACGTCAAGCTGGCCATGCCCACCCTCGCCACGGCCACCCCGGCCCCCTGAGGTCAAACACAACCCTGATGGGGCTCTCAATGAAATTGAGTTTGCCGCCCCTGATCTATAGAATAAGAAATGGATAAATCACTGTTCTTCACTTTAGGCTCAAACTACTTTCTTTATTCCCTTAGCAAATGCCCAGGTGGGGCTGTCCTCCAAACCAATTTATTTCTGTCAGGAAACTAAACTATGGATATCTCTACTGAGGGTTTTCCTTTTTTTTTCCCCCCCTAGGTGGATGGTTATTTTTTTTCCTCATTGTTTAGGCTGAGGCACAGGCTTTTCAGATTGTCTTTAATCTACTTCACTCATATTTTCTCCGCTGCTAAATGTGTAAATAACACCTATTTTATTTTATTTATTTTTATTTTTTATTTATACTTTAGAAGGTTACTTCTGCTGTGTAAACTGCTTTCTCCACACTAATCTGTAAGGAAAACAATGTTCTGTCGTTTTGCATACTTATCCAGCCAATCTTAATCATTATTTTTGTATATTTTATTCTATACTGCAGGTTGATCTCAATCTGAAAAAAAATTGGGTAAGGAGACCGTTATGGACAGTCACATTGATTTTATTTAGGTATACTTTTAAAAGTGTCCATTTTTCAAATCCACATAACAAAACTAAAAGGCAAAGACTCAAAGCTATAGCTTAGTTTTCACCGGGGCAAAATCTACTTATCTTCCCAACTGGTTCGGAAATGCGTGCACAGACCCTCTGCACATGCACAAATCTTTGTTCGCATACGCAGAGGGTAAGAAACAGGTTACTTCCTGGTTAAAACCAGGAAGTTACGACAACTGGGCGGGTGAACCAAGCCTCGCACCGCCATCGCTACTGGTTCTCTGAACCGGGAGCATTTCACCACTGTTTTTCACTGAACTATAGCTTAGCTTTCATTGAACTATTTCATGTCCTCCATGGCCCCAGTTTAATCATCTAAAGACAGCAGTGGCTTGCTGTGTACTTCTACTTTTGAAACTGTTTCCTGTTTTCCAGCAACAACCTAAGATATTTGAACTGGTTATTTGTTCTGTTTAGACTGAGATAGACAGCAGACCGTGACCCATAAGTCGTCAAAATCTTTGTTTTGTTAGCATCAATTTTCAGGCTATGTGAACAGGCATATTTGTAAACCATACAAGTTGTCAGTGATCTCTGACAATACAGGTCATTTATGTAATAGGTTTTATCATGCCTCTTGCCAGCTGTCAACAACTTTCTTCAATATAGCACTATGACAGTGAGAAGCAGGAATTACATTGCAAATTGTTGCTCAATACCATTTTGAATTGGGAATTCTTTTGAGAATCCATTTCAGATGCAAACACAGCTGCTGGAATTGCTGTAGTTTTTTTGCAGTAGGTTTCTGGTTTTTGTTGTGCCTCTTAGCACTACTATTTATGAACGAAGATGTTGATTCCATGAATGCTATCTGCCATTGAAGAAAGTTGTTGACAGGATGGGGAGCCAGATTGTTGAAGGCAATATGCTGACATTGTAAACCGCTTAGAGAGGGCTATAAAGCACTGTGAAGCAGTATATGAATCTAAGTGCTACTGCTGTTAGCACTGCTTATATTTCAAGATCCTTAAAAATTATGAAGGACTCTTTTTGTAGCATAAAATTATTTATCTAAGTAGAGGCTAACCGTAGAGGTGCTAGAATAGTGCATTTCTGCACTGAACTGGATTTGGCTAGATCAGCATTTTCCAAACTTAGCAACTTCAAAATGTGTGGACAACTCCCAGAATGTTATTTCGGAAATTCTGGGAGTTGAAGTCCACACACCTTAAAGTTGCCAAATTTTGAAAGCATTGAACTGGATCAGGGGTGTCAAATTCAATTTCACTGAGGGCCGCTTCAGAGTTGTGTTTGACCTTGGGGGGCATGGCCAGAGTGGGCGTGGCCAGCTCAATGTCACTCATGTCAGAGGCATCTGTGGTGTCCCGAGCGCTCTCGCCAGCTCTGTTTTCAGCTGCAACGGCTTCCTGCAACCTTTGCCAGCAAAAACGGAGCTTGCGGCCCTCCCGAGCTTCATTTTCCCTGGCTGAGGCACTGTGGGCCAGTCCTTTGCTGTTTCCTGGGTGTCCCCATAGGCCAGATCTAAGCACCCTGTGGGCCGGATCCGGCCCCCGGGCCTTGAGTTTGAGACCCCTGAACTATATGGTCTCATAGTCTCTTCCAAACCTTACTTTCTATTATTCTATTTATTTCGGGTGTGTCCATAAGGCTTATAACCAGGACATATATAAAAAAATTCACCTTTAATCATGTGAAGATAAGAGATTTCGCTGTGCACAGTTCAAATACAGGTAGCCCTCGACATACAACCATTCATTTAGTGCCTGTGAAGTTACAATGGCACTGAAAAAAGTTTTTCACACTTAAGACTATTGCAGCATCCCCATAATCATGTGATCAAAATTAAAATGTTTGCCAACTCACTCATATTTATCACAGTTGTAGTATCTGGGGTCATGTGATCAGTTTTTGCAACTGTCTGACAAACTAAGTCAAGATGAAGCCAGATTCATTTAACAATTGTTTTACTAAATAAAACACTGCAATGATTCACTTCAAAACCAAAGGGACTGATTTGGACAAAACTCAGCAACACTTTTTCATGAGACCTTTGACAAAAATAGGATTGCCAACGTCCAATGATGAATATGGCCCAAGAAAAAGAAGAAGAAATGATTCACTTAACAACTGTGGCAAGAAATGTTGTAAAATGGGACAAAACTCACTTAATAACTGTCTCACTTAGCAACAGAAATTTTGGGCTCAACTGTGATCATAAATCAAAATTACCTGTATGTTTTTCAATCTCCAAATGTAGATGAAAGTTAGCAATTACCAACAAGAAAATGCTCCATTGTTGTATATTCCTTTTTACTATGGCCACAAAGTTTTGCTTCGATCTAAGTATCTTCTGCACTGTAAGCACATTGTAAGTATAGAGTAAGTAAGTAAGTAAGTAAGGAGGGAGGGAGGGAGGGAGGGAAGGAAGGAAGGAAGGAAGGAAGGAAGGAAGGAAGGAAGGAAGGAAGGATTTCCCACCAGATATTTTTCTTTTTTCTTATTCTTAACAAATAAATATGTTTGTTACTGTGTATTAATTCTGAATAAAACCTTTTGTGCCTAAAACAAATCTGTAAGAAAAAATCTTTTTTCTTTGTGGTCTCAATTTTTTTAAATTTAGCAAATGCTGTGGCTTTATTCCTATCTTGCATATTTTCAAACCCATGAAGTTTTATTCACAGGGACTGCAGTTATAAAGAATAAGGATGTTTGCAAGATGATGGAAAATTGTGAGTGAATATTCAGTGCAACTAGTAATTTATTAACACTAGATGGCCTCCTAAATCACAGAGAACTGATTGTACACTGCAATCAAATTTTAACAGGAACTGTTCATAAGGAAATAGTTGTGTCTTTAATTAATGAGAAATATTTTACTATCTCTCCTTCTTTTAAAGCAGCCTATAAACCAGATTTTATGTGTATGAGAGTGTGTATCTTCACTAAACAATCTATAGCTGTTAATTTTCCATTTATTTACAAAACCAAAGATTATTATAACATTCTCTTTGGTCTTAAAGCCTGTTTTATTTAAAGCACAGCATGGACAGAAATAATGTGCTTTAAATTCATTGTGAGCATTTTTAATAAATAGACAATGCCACCCTTCTTATTATGCTAAGATAATGAAGTTCTTCCTTTTCCTAATCAGAAAATTAAATCAATACATCACTTCATGCAGTGGAAAGTCTGTGGACTTTTTGCTTCTTGTCAAGCAACACAGTATATTAAATTTACACATTCTACTTTCATGGAGGAAGTTAATCTCCTACCCATTAACCAAGCTTTGAAATTATGATCTATATGCATTCTAATAACAACTCTCTTATACTGAAACATCTATAAAAATAGGAGAAGATAACAAATAGAAATAAACTGATATTGCTAATTATTAGTCATAAAATTACTATTTCAGTTTCTAGAAATTCTGTACTCGTCGGGAAACACTAGGTAGCATTTGTCCTTTATCGTTGGATAGTTGCTGCTAGTGTTATAATTATATTTACCTTTATATGGACAAATAAAGTTCTTTTCCACCACAACAGATCTAAATGAACACGTCATGTACAAGAAAACCAGGGAAATTAATTAGTATACATATCAGAATGTTCTAGGACAGTGATGGCTAACCTTTTTGCCGTCGCGTGCCAAAAGTGGGGGAGCGCGTGGAGGTCGCCCACGTGCGTGCCCACACCCATAATTCAATGCACCCTGCCCCCGCGCATGCCCCCCCCCGCTTTTAGCACACGATGGCACAATGGGCCTGGTAGGCCTGTTTTTCACCCTACCCAGATTCCGGAGGCTTTCTAGGAGCCTGGGGAGGGCAAAAACACTCTTCCCCATCCCCCTGGAGGCCCTCTGGAGGCCGGACACAGCCCATTTTCCAACTTCCAGTGGGACCGGAAGACCCAAAAATCAGCTGGCCAGTGCACGCATGCACACTGGAGCTGAGCTACAGCAATGCTCACGTGCCAACAGATATGGCTCCATGTGCCACCTGTGGCACCCGTGCCATAGGTTCGCCATCACGGTTCTAGGATAAGGAAGTGATCAGTTGCATTTTAAAGTACATACAAGGAATTGCAATACAGGAAGTCCTCAGTTTATGAGAATTGAAACCCGCATTTTCATTGCTAAACAAGATGTTTGTTAAGTAAATCACACCTAATTTTACAACTTTTGCCATAGTTATTAAGAGAATCACATGGACATTAAGTGAATCCAGCTCTGATTTTGCTTGTCAGAAGCCAGCTGGGAAGATCACCAATGGTGACCCCATAACCCTAAGATGCAACTATCATAAATACATGTCAGTTGCTAATTGCTGAAATTTTAACCACTTTTTTATACATGGACATTTTATATTAATCGTAACTACAATGATATCTTCTGAAGTATAATTAAAATGTGCAAAGTTATATATTATTCTCAAACATACCGAATGATTAAATTCAAGGCTAATGAGAATGTATGAGCTTAAAAATGCAGACTTCTGCTGTTTTAAGATTAATGTGTTTTGTTTTGTTTTGTTTGCAAATTACATTAACTTAGTAAAACATTAGCAAATAAAGACTTTTTTAAAAGTTCCTTTCTTTTAATCATTCTCTATAATAATTGTATGTGGAATTCAAAACTGGACATTGCAATATTTGCAAAGTCCACTGGCTTTAATTCTCTACTGCTAAATTTATTCTCTGAATGTGGGATTGATAGGTGTTTATTTGTAAAAGAAGATCTAGAGAGAACCAGTGGTGGGTTTCAAAATTTTTTACTACTGATTCTGTAGGCGTGGCTTGGTGGCCATGGCATGGCTTGGTGGGTGTGGCTTGGTGGGCGTGGCAGGGGAAGAATACTATAAAATCTCCATTCCCAACCCACTCCAGGAGAAGATTACTGCAAAATCCCCATTTCCTCCTAATCAGCTGGGACTCAGGAGGCATAGAATAGATGGGGATGGGGCCAGGCAGAGGTGGTATTTACCGGTTCTCCAAACTACTCAAAATTTCCACTACCAGTTCTCCAGAACTGGTCAGAACCTGCTGAATACCACCTCTGGAGAGAACATATCCGAGCAAGAGAAATGTTGGTTATATAAATATTACAAACATAAATATATACAAGAATATTGTGTCACCTTTAAAATAGGAACAAATAGGAGGAAAAAATTAGCAATGTAATGTTTCAAATGTTTTTAAAAACATGGAAGATAAGGTTTATAGGGTTTATGCTAAACAGATACAAATGACTTTGGGATACCCTACAGGTAGTCCTTGACTTATGACCACAATTGGGATCAGAATTACTATTTTTTCTAAACAAAGCAACTCTGAAGTAAATCACTGCAGATGTTAAATGAATCTCATAGTCATTAAGCAAACTGATTTTGTTTGTCAGAAATCAGCTGGCAAATCAGATGATCATCAATCATCAATATATATTGATTGCCAAGCACCTGAAATATAATCACATGGCAGCAGCCAAAAAAGCGAATGCAATTAATAGAGGGATAGAATCAAAATCAGTTGAAATATTAGTATCACTTTATAAAGCCTTAGTAAGACCACATTTCAAATATGGACACCACAATATAAAAATGTTGAGATTCTGGCAAGAATGCAGAAAAGAGCAACAAAGATGATTAGGGGGCTGCAGACTAAAGAATGGTTGCAAAAATTGGGTATTTCTACTCTAGTGAAAAGAAGGACCAAGGGAGATATGATGGCAGTGTTTCAATATTTGAGGGGCTGCCACAAAGAAGGGGTCAATCTATTTTCCAGAGCACCACAAGGCAAGGCAAGAAACAACATTATGGAAACTAAAAAAGGAGAGAAGCAACATAAAACTAAGAAGAAATTTCCTAACAGTGAGAACAATTAACCATGGAGTGGCTTGCTTTTAGATGTTGTGAGTTCTCCCATCATTGAAGGCTTTTAACAAGGGCCATTTGTCTGAAATAGTATAGGGCAGGGGTGTCAAACTCAAGGCCCATAGGCTGTATCTGGCCCACAAGGTGCTTAGATCTGGCCCGCAGGGCCACCCTGGAAACAGCAAAGGACAGGCCCATGGTTCCTCTGTCACTGACAATGAAGATCAGGAGGGCCACACACAGTTCTCCCAGGCTCCATTTTCAACTGCAATGGCCTCCTGCTGCCCTCTGCCAGCGAAAACGGAGTTTGGAGGGAGGGGCACGTGCGTGTTCCTGAGCTCTGTTTTCGCTGGCAGAGGGCTGCAGGTGGCAGTCACAGCTGAAAATAGAGCTTGGGAACTTATTTTTGCTGGCAGAGCACTTGGTCCGCCATAGGTGCCCCCAACACGAGTGATATCAAGCTCACCATGCCTCCCCCTGGCCATGCCCCCCCTCGAGTTCAAAGACAACCGTAATGCAGCCCTCATTGAAAACGAATTTGACACCCCTGGTATAGGGTCTCCTCCTCGAACAGGGTTTGGATTAGGGGTGGGTTTCACTTACCTTTGCTACCGGTTTGCTCACTGGTTTGGATTAGAAGACCTCCCAGATCCCCTCCAACTCTGTTATTCTATGTTCTAAGGATCCGCAACAGTTATAAGTGCAACAAATTACTTTTTTCAATGCTCTTATAACCATCGCTAAACAAATGGTTGTAAGTCAAGGACTACCTGACTTACCTAATTAAAGGGTATGATAAAAAGAAAGTAGATCTATGTATTAATTATGTAAGAGATTTCTGCAATACAAATATAACACTATCTTCTGTCTGTGATTCTCAGTTTGTTAGAGACACTAAAATAAATTAATGCAAGACCAGCCAATGGATTCCTGATACGTTTAAAAAAAAAACCTTGTCTGATCCAGTAGAAACATAATCTCTATATCTTTAAAGATGCAGCAGATACTCTGATGTCAAAAGCAGATGAAAGTAAAACCTTTTATGTTCACTATCCCTATAGAAGAGTACACTATGGTATAAAACTAAAAAACATTATTTTCCTTTGGCTACATAAAAGACCTCCAGTTGGGAGGAAAGTTTAATCATCTTCCTGATGTCCAATTATGAAGCTTTTTCCCCCACACCTCAAACAGCTTAGATGTGAGCTCTGGAAAGTTCAAAGCAATGAAGCATAGCTTTATGAGCTAATTTAAGAGAGGTATTTAGCTTACCCTAAGAGTAGTGCTATTAGCAAAGTCTATGAAGCCTCAGTGACTTTAAGTTTCTGTCTGCATTGAGCCCATTTTGATTTATCTGGGTAGGTTTGGGGTTATTTCGAAAAGTTCAGGGAAAGTTGAAAAACAGAAATAGAAGAACTGAATATAAGGTAAATGGAATACAATGAAGCTGATTGCAAATACACCACCTGGAGGCACCGCGTGTAATTTGGACAACCATATGTTTTTTAAATAAACAAATAAATGATATAATTAAAAGTAATTTGATGCAATGGTTAAGATGCTGGACTGGAAACTGCAAGATCATCAGTTCTAGGTCCTTCCTTAGGCATTAAAACAGCCTGAGTGATTTTGAACCCCTCACATAATATACTTATAATAGTGAGCATTAAATTCAAGCATTAAATCCAAAACAATTGGTTACCTAGATTAATTACCGTATTTTTCGGAGTATAAGACACACCGGAGTATAAGACGCACCTTAGTTTTTGGGGAGGAAAATAAGAAAAAAGCTGAGTGGGTGAATCGGCCTCCGGAATACCCCCAATCAGCTGTTCCCAGAGGTGAATTTTAGCAACAGGTTCGTTGGTTGTGAGCTCTGTACCTTGCTTTTTTTTTTAAGCTTTTTTTTCTGCTTCTGAAATCCTCCGAAACAGAGCTTCAGAAAAAAAGCCTCTGAAGCTCTGTTTCTGAGGCTTTTTTTCTGAAGCTCTGTTTGGAGGCTTTTTTTTATAGCTTCGTTTCTAATACTTTTTTCAGCCTCTGAAACCTCAATTGAGAAGCTGGGCAGGGCTACATTCAGAGTATAAGACGCACCCAGATTTTCACCTTCTTTTTGGGAGGAAAAAGATGCATCCTATACTCCGAAAAATAATGATACTTCTGTCTTAGCTAGTTTCTTTTGATTTGGAGAATCGTACGTTATTTTGAAATCACTGCTGTGATATGCAGCGATTTTCTCAGTGTTTTCTCTGTGCATTTACCTTTCCTCCATCTGATGAAAATAGGATATTCTTTTTCAAAACTATGGATTAGGAGGAAAATTCAGCAGGTTCTGACGGTTTCTGAAGAACCAGTAGCGGAAATTTTGAGTAGTTCAGAGAACTGGCAAATATCACCTCTGGCTGGCCCCAGAATGGGGTGGGAATAGAGATATTTTGCAGTATCCTTCTCCTAGAGTGGGGAAGGAATGGAGATTTTGCAGTATCCTTACCCTGCCATGCCCACCAAGCCACGCCCACCAAGCCACACCACATCCACCAAGCCACGCCCACAGAACCGGTAATAAAAAAAATTGAATTCCACCACCGCTATGGATGGATGTTACTTTTTGGATTCTACAGCTTGCTTTGCTTCTTAAAGTGTGTGAAAACACAGAAAGTTTTGAACAAGCTGGTTTCTCACTAAACTTCTCTGCTGGGTTATATTCTTCATATATTCATGCAGATCAGTCTTGCAGTTATAAATCATATCAGCCTTGTTTCAACCTAAAGGAAGTCTGCATACAAGCATCCAAAAGACATTCTGCCTTTTCCAGTGTTCAACCAATCATTCTTGCTTCCCATATTGAGTTTACAGGGACATAGTTGAGAGTCATAGACATGAAATCATAGAATTGTAGAGTTGGAATGACCTACAAAGATCACCTGATCTATCTGTAAACCTATTAAACTATCCATAAGAGTGGTTGTCTAGCCTTTTGTTAAAAATCTCAAGATGGAGAACCCATAATCTCAATACGCATATTATTCTATTCTTGAAACAATGTTATTGTCTAGAATTTCAGTAGTGTGATTCAGCGTATCATTATTAGTATCATTATTAGGTGTTAGATGTTATCAAAAGTCAATCCAATCAGTGTTTTTCTATGCAACCAAATACTAAATAAATAAAGTGTCAGTAAGAGGAATTAAAACTAATTCTTACTATTCTTATCTAAATTAGTAAATTTGTCATTATAAAAGAACAGCAATAACAGATTTTAATATTCAGAAGTTCTGAAAAAACTATTCCTATGTCGACTTACAAAAATGTTAATGAAATACCAAGAATTATCAATTAAACAATCATCCTGCAATGCTAGGCAATCATTAGCACCAATCTAACACAACTGCTTCATTCATAGACAAACTAGATTTCAAATACAGCTAGAAATGTTCTTGCTTCACAGGAGGAGAAATCTATTAATTCTTCTCGATGAATCTGAAGATCTTCTTTGCAAATGTCTCAACTTCATATCTTGGTTTATTGGAACAAGGGAAGGGGTCTTGGGAGTGGGAAATAAAGTAAAATTTTGAAAAAGGAACACTTTTCTTTCTTTGCTATCTTTTTAACACGAGTTTTAACATCAGAGCAAAAATGAATGAGAACAAAAGGGGATCAAAGAGTCCCATGGGAGGGAACAAGAGAAATATAGTAACCTATGAAATGTGTGTCATGACATCACAATTCAAATCTAATAAATTGCTTGTGACACAAGCATGAAGGACTGAAGAATGAAATCATGAAATCATCATGAAATCATGACACTTTTTGTCATTTCTTTTATCATTCTGATTAGTGACAGAAGTTTGAAGTCATGAGAAATATTATCCAATTAATTGAATTTGAAAACAGTTTTAAAAAGCCAAGAAGCAACAAACTTTTTAAACTCTTGAATTTCGCATAAGCAAAATAGTTCAAAAGCTCAAGGTTGACTCAGCCTTCCATTCTTCCAAGATGGGTAAAATGCAAACCCAAATTGTTGGGAGCAACATGCTAATTCTGTAAACTGCTTAGAGAGGGCTGTAAAGCACTGTAAAGAGGTATAAAAATCTAAGTGCTATTACTATGATAAATAAAATAACACTAATCCGGCATTACTTTTTCTTTAAATAAAAATAAACATATAATCCCTTACCATCTAACAATTCTGCAAGAACCTTATGTAATTTACTTATGAATATTTACATTTCAAGAGAAAGCAGCAATTAAGTACATAAAGTGACTTTATAATTAAAAAGTATCCTAATTGTTGCCCTCCAAAGCATTGGGCTTTAATTCCCAAGACCCATAACCTTCATAGTCAATCACTAGTGAGGGTATTTGAAGTGTAACTCATCTAAACAACAGACGGTTGGATAAATCCTGTTTCTTGGTGGCTATTGGAGAAAATAGAGGGCAATTTCCAGGCAAGTTTCAAGGCGGCCTTAAAACTTTTCTTTAAAAATCTGTACCAATTCAAGGAATACTTCCCTAAGCAAGGTGCTCGTCAAATTAAACATCAGTACTTTTGTTCTTCAGTTGTGAAACTGCTGTCCACTTGCAGTTATATTAAATGTGTCACAGAGATATGTTTGAGCCTGTTTGATCTAGTGATTAAAGGTATAAGCTTAAAAACTGGGAGACCATGCTTTCTACTCCTGTTTTAAGCATGAAGCCAGCTGGGTGAATTAAGATCTATCATTCTCTGTCATCTCTGAGAAGAAGGCAAGAGCAAACCATTCCAACAAATTTGTCAACTCTTCCAGAAATATTCAGTGACCTAAAAAGAGGGTGATGTTTTCATTGTCAGAATTGGTGGAACCAGAGAAGCAGAAAGGTGCTATTGGGCAACTTGCCCTGCTGTAGGGCAACACAAAAGAACACGGAAGATTGTTTCTACTGGAAACAGTGCACAAGGATAGTCACTCTTGTGCCAGGGTGTCATTAAAATTTTCTCCTCACAACATAGACGGAAAAATATTGGCGCGAGAGAGAGAGAGAGGCTTAAGACTTTATGGGAAGGATAATATATTTTTTTGCACTATATTGAATCATTTAAAACATATAAAGAACGGTTGCTGGAATTGGGTATGTCTAGTTTGATGAAAAAAGGATTAGAGAAGACATGATAGCAGTATTCCAATATCTCAGGGCTGTCACAAAGAAGAGGGAGTCAAGCTATTCTCCAAAGCACCTGCGGGTAGGACAAGAAGCAACGGGTGGAAACTAAGGAGAGATGTGACTTAGAACTAAGGAGAAATTTCCTGACAGTTAGAACAATTAATCAGTGGAACAACTTGCCTCCAGAAGCTGTGAATGCTCCAACATTGGAAGTTTTAAAGAAAAGATTGGATAACCATTTGTCTGAAGTGGTGTAGGGTATCCTGCCTAAGCAGGGGGTTGGACTAGAAGACCTTCAAAGTCCCTTCCAACGCTGTTATTCTATTCTATTCTATCTCCCCAACAGGTCTTCTGCATGAATATCTAGGTTTTGCCTACCAAATACCAACGCTAAAGACGCTTTCTTTCAGCTCATGCCAAGCTCACTCAGATCTAGGCAAAACCATATAGTGGATTCATTCTCATATTATCTTGCAGCCCCATGCGCCGAAGAGAACCAACCTCCTATTTTAAGCAACAGCTCCATTTTTGTTCTTATATGCTTCAATCCCCTCCCTAATGCAAGTGGGCTTGAATTAGAGCTTCATGCTCCTTGTTTATTTCTGCAGTGACGACAATGCTAGTCATCAATTAGCAGCAAAACTAAAATTGTTGCCTTCTTTAAGAGATCTCTTATTTAATTATGGCCAAAATCTATAGGAAGCCTACTCTTCTGGTTCCAGCTACTGCCACTCTTGGAAAATTCATCTTTCATGCTTATCGAATTAAGGGTTTCAAATATTTGAACATATCTTTCCAAGCCTCAGAGACCTGGAATCAACAGCAAAACAGCCACTGCCAGTATTCCAGTCATAAATTTCCAAGCTCAGTTCTGCATTTTATCAATCGTAATGGCAATGACTGTATTCCTGCTGAAATAAACACATTCTGAGCACAGTCATTATCCACATGTCATATAGCATGCAGATTAAATACTTAAAAAACAAGTTAGGTGACAGAAGGCAATCCAAACTAAATATTTGAGACCTACACTGTGATTCCCACATCTTATATCAAATTCCTTCCTGAGAGTGGAATCTAGTCTAATTTTTTTTGGAAATGAAACACTGCTACTTGAAATTTGGGATTAAATTACTTTTTTTCCCCTGGCAGTACAGCCATCTTGCCCTAGCAGGATAATTTTATGTCCTTACAAAAGACAAATATTACCACCGAATTAAAGCATAATGGATATTAAATCTTTATTATATTCCCAAACAAGAATTCATTTATTACTAAAACATAAATAATGTATCTATGAGAAGGGTTTAAAATCCTGACCTTCTCCTATTTGCAAGATTGCATGTTCCTCTTCTACCTCTTGAATAACTATTGTAGATGGTGAAATTTCTCAATCTTCTCTCTTTATAGCCTTCTTTCTAAAGCTAGAATCCTCCAGATGTATTGAACTTCAACTATAGGACACAGAAATAGAGCTGGCAAGAAATTATGGGAGCAGAAAATCAACATATTTTGATAACACCTGGATAACGGAAATTGAACAATTTCATCCGATCTCATCATCACTGTCATTACCACATTGGCCATATCCTGTTGTTTATGTAATCTCATTTTTCTAAGATTTCATCCACTCCAGTTATTTCCCCAAAATATCCATTCTTCCTTTCAATTATCTTCTTGATTATCTTCCTCTGTTGCTTATCAAGCATCACTCTTGTTCAACGTATTTAAAAGCATAAACTTATTATATCCAACTGGAAAATGTTGTTTTTTTAACAACAAATGCTGCAGAGATATCTACAACAGAGGCTTATTATTTGGGGGGATGTGATCCAATCATTGGGAAAGATCCCAGTTAAAATGATCTTTTTAAGGAAAAGCTTTATCCTTAAGAATCAATCGAGAATATTTGATCCTAGAAGGATCAGAGACAATGATTGTGGTGGTTTATGGTATATCAGAAGCCGTAAAAGGTGAAAGATTTGTACGATCTGAAGAGAAACCAGAGTATATCCAATATTGGTTTGTGACCCTTGAAGCGACTACATACCCACCTCTATATAATTTGGATAAACCTGTGATGTACAAGGAATTGTTGGATGGTGGGGATAACCTTAGATCCAGAGTGGACCTATAATTACGGGGAATTAATTTGGACTGGTGGGCATACATACAAGTTCAAACAAGGTACCAAAAAGATAAAGTTCATGGGGAGATCTTTATTTCACCACAAGAATTCGATAAGGCCCTCCTGGAAGGTGATAAGAAATGTATCACTAAGGTATATAATCTCCTCCTGTCCCGTTTTGTAGCTGAAGAAGTAGTTAAAGACTCAATGATAGCCTGGGGGAGGAATCTCGGATATACATTAGATCTGGAAAAAGAGCAACAAATATGGAATAGAAATGCAAAAATGACGAAGGCAGTGTCTTTCAAAGAAAATATATTTAAAATGTTATATAGATGGCATATACCACCAGCAAGAATCACAAACATGTTCCCTGGAATTTCAGCAGAATGTTGGAAATGTGGGGCAGCCAGGGGTACATTTTACCACCAATGGTGGACATGTCTATAAGCCCAAAGGTATTGGAGTAAGATAAAGGATTGGCTCATGGAGATTACAGGAGTTAGCTTTCAATTGAGACCAGAGGTCTATTTATTAGGAATAAATCCTGGGGGTATAAGGAAAATAGACTGGTATCTTTTTATACATATTACCACTGCGGCTAGAATTGCATATGCGCAATTTTGGAAAGAGAAGGAAGTATCATAGGACCAGATGACTATTAAAAAAATTTTGTGGTGTGTAGAATGTGATAGATTAACATATATTCTTAAAGATAGACAAGAATCAATTTTCAATCAAAGCTGGGATAAATGGTACCAATGGATAGAAGTAAAAATGCCATGAGGTAGATGTTAGGAAAGCATATAGCATAGATTTGTTGATACTAAGCTAAATATATATAAGGTAATACTAGAAGTAAGAAGATTAGCAAGAGTGAGATGCAATGTGTGGAAAATTTAATCGAAGATGTAGTATGATAGTATGTAATGTTACTCAGGAACTGCATGTATATGGGGGCTGAATCAACCCCAGTTGTATGTATGTGATTTTGTTTTGTTGTCGTCTTCTTTTTGTCTTTTTTTGTATTCAATTTATAATATTTTTTTTAAAAGAAGCAGTTATATAATTTCTGCAAATGACATACAATAATAGATTGTTAACAGAGGGCTTTAAAATCTAATTTTGCTGTTGGCTTTATCTGTTAACCATGTTTTATACACACAAACATACACACACAGAGGGTATATTTAGTAGATACATGTCAAATCAAATTGGTTGGGTAAACAGAATTGTAGATCATAAATTGTGGGCCTGTTTCACAATAATTGAAATAAATATATTTATTTCAAGAATATATATTTCCCTAGTATTCAATCCATAGATGAGACAATCCATATGTATGTGGGGTTGTTGTTTTTTTGGCTTTATCTTGTTTTTTCCTATACACATTTTTTTTAAAATGTTATGTTTAGTTTTGCTTTGTTCTTGTATTTGTTCTTTTCTTTTTGGGGGAGTTAACATTGTGAATAAAATACAACATTTATTGCAAAAAAAATTTAAAACACATTTTAGCTATGTAACTATTTTTTTGTCATTATCTTAAACTTTTTATCTCAGAACTCCAGTCCAAAATCAATCTTACCAACTGGAAATCCATCTTCTTCACCCTGAACACATGTTGTCCCACTTTCCACCACATCACTTCTCAAATCTTCCATCCCTGCTGTTCAAAAGCTCTCCAGAATCTAGTTCCTTAAATAGCTGCATATTTTATTATTTGATTTTTCCAGACAGAGAATAGAACAATTAAAAGTAGCAGTGGAACAGGGGTGTCAAACTGGATTTCTTCAAGGGCCGGATCAGCACTGTAGTTGTCCTCCGCGGGCCAGACAGGTAGAGGAGATGGGACGGACAGCAGACGGGACAGACGCCTCCTGCAGCACCCTGCTGGCCAAAACGGGATATTGGGCCACGCGCAAGGCCGCCTGGGCCCCATTTTCATTAGCAGAGGCACTGTGGGCCAGTCCTTTGCTATTTCCAGGCCAGCATCGCAGGCCAGATCTAAGCACCTGCGGGCCAGATCCAGCCTGTGGGACTTGAGTTTGACACCCCTGCAGTACAAGATCAAAAGATATGGCGAGACCTGGCCTATTTATAGAATTGCCAAGAGTTGGACATGACTGAATGGATAACATCATCTTCATCATATTTATGTAGTAGTATTGCTTCTTCCTGCCCTAAATTTTACCTGTCTGTGACTTCTTCAAGTCGTGACGGCCGTGGCCAGGGGGGCTTTCTATCAGGTTCGCCTGATACGCCAGTTGCGCCCCTTTCTAGATCGGGACTCCTTACGCAAGGTCACTCAAGCACTCATCACATCTCGTCTGGACTACTGTAACGCTCTCTACATGGGGCTCCCCTTGGGGTGCACCCGGAGGCTCCAACTGGTGCAGAATGTGGCCGCGTGGGGGATTATGGGAGCGACGGGGCGCTCCCATGTGACACCTCTCCTGCACAAGCTGCATTGGCTTCCGGTGGACTTCCGGGTGCACTTCAAGGTGTTGGTGACCACCTTTAAAGCGCTCCATGGCTTAGGGCTGGGGTACTTACGGGACCGCCTTCTGCCACCAATTGCCTCCCACTGGCCAGTTTGCTCCAACAGAGAGGGCCTCCTCAGGGTGCCGTCAGCCAGACAATGTTGGCTGGCGATCTCCAGGGGGAGAGCCTTCTCTGTGGTGGTGCCTACCTTCTGGAACGACCTCCCCCCAGAGATACGAGTGATCCCAGATCTCCAGACTTTTCGTCGGGCCCTTAAAACCCATTTCTTTCGGTTAGCTGGGCTGGCCTGACCCCATGCCAGTTTTTAAAGTTTTGTTATTGATTTTAACTTAAAACTGGGCCAAATTTATTTTTATCATTTTAATTACTTTTAACTTTTGTATACTGTGTTTTTAGTTGGCTGTTCACCGCCCTGAGTCCGAAAGGAGAAGGGCGGTATAGAAATTTAATAAATAAATAAGTATTGAAGTGTAATTTCCTCTTTGATACAGTACGTTAATTATGCTAATTTTAAGAAATGCTATGTTCTTCTCAAAAGCTTTCTTGTGAACTCCCAGTTCTGGAGATTAGACAGTTTATCACCTGTTTTATACTTTCATGCCCAATACTTTCCTTAGAGACACTTGTGTGATTTGAGTCCCACTATCTATCTAGTCTTCTTAAATCTTTCCATTCCTCTCATCTTTAGTTCACAGTTTTTTGCTCCTAAAATTTTCTTTTATCTTTTCTAGTAGTTTGATTGCTTTTAAATGATATATTGTTGCTTTAACCATTGCTAAATATATCTCCCCCTAAAAAAAAAAAATCCCTCAGAGTATGGCGTTTTTCTCATTGCCAAATTTTATTACATAGAATTGTTATATGAAATAATTTTGTAAAAATGAATCATAAAAATATAAACATCATTTCCACACAATAGGACAAATGCTTGTTGTCTTTATTTTTACCTGGAATTTTAATTTCCCAATTAAACAAAAAAAAAAAAATAGGGTGATTTTTATAGTTGAAACTGAGGTTGTTGTTTTTTTAATTCAAAGGAAAATGAATGGCAAATCAGTTTAGGTGCACAAACTTTTATAAAACTAAACAAGAAAAACTATATTCATATATCCCAGTTATTATCTTCAATTCATATTCAATAGCAGAGTAAGATAAATAAAAGTATCCCGAGATACTTCAATCAATTAAAATATGCCATCAAAAAATATCCAAATGCATCATGTATTTTTCTGGAAAAATGCACCCTTTCATATGATCTAAGAAAAATAATCTGAGGTCAATCATAAATGAAACCATGCTCAAGATCTTCCATAAATTGTCTGTCCATTCTTTTTGTAAAATGTCCTCCTTAATTCTTTTAAACTGTAGCTTGAAATGTCCTGTAAATAATCCTAGCTTAATTCCAATTAGCTTATCTTTTTAGCCTAGAAAACAAACATTAAAATGAATTATTTCAGTGTGCTTTGAACAACAGTAGAACTTTGAACAACAATGTATAAATACTGATCCATTTATTCGTTCCTGATAGTCTTGTAAAGCAGTTCAAGGACAAAAGCTGAATTAACTTGCTCTTTCATAAAATAAAAAAAAGAGAGCTTAGCTTATAAAGGTTGTTATGAAACTGCAGGTTCTCCAATCTCTTCATAAAAAGGAATGGTGTTTTTTCCCACTATATTTGGAGTAAACAATTACAACAATAACTATGAATCAAATTTTTGGTACATGATATATGATATTTTGGATTCAATAGACCTTTGTCAGTCTTTTTTAGGCATGTGATTTTTTTAATGGAAATGACAGGATTCATTCATGAAAATCAGTCATCTGCTTACTGTGGGCAGTTTTAGGCTAGCTCCATGCATTGACTATGTGCTTAATGGGGATTGTTTGATTTTATTGGGTTACATCAATACAACCATCAGAACTTGCAAACCATAGTTTCTGACTCTGCTTGTTCTATGAACTCAAGCAATTGTGTCTTATACAATGATCCATGGTTAAGAATGTGTGAACCCAGTCATGAAAACCTGTGTAGGGGTTAAATTCTTAGACTATGATAGGAAGACCAAGTTTCAGGTTTCCTGTCAATCAATGAAGGATTCAGGGCCAACCAACTCTCTCACAGCCCTATCTACTTTACAAGGCTGTTGTGGGAGAAAATAGGAGGTCAAAGCACTCTATTCACTGCCTTTTGCTCCTGAATTAAAGGTTATAATAACTATATCCTACCCCGTTTTCCCCAAAATAAGACATCCCTTGATAATAAGCCTAATCAGGCTTTTGAGCGCATGGCAATAAGGCCAAGCGCTTATTTAAGGGTTCAAAAAAATATAAAACAGGGTCTTATTTTCGCATGCATATACTAACACATAAAAATATGCACATATATAGAAAGATATGCTCTTTTCTAGGGTTATTTTAAAGACAATAAAGTAGAAACATGGGATATGCTGAATGTCTTGGAAGAACAACCTACAAATATGCGAACAATTTAACCAAATTATTTGCCCTCTTATCTTTTTTGACACTTCATTCCCAAACACTCCTCCCTTCACACACACACACACACACACTCCTACACATACACAAACACACACACATTCCAAGATGTTCTTTTAGCAAGATCTTCCTGTGGAATCTTCAAGATACAGTATATTGTTTTATAAATTAGATGAACCTGATTTGTTAGATTAATGTTAAAACAGCAGTTAAAATCTAGGATTACAGTTTTTCATCAGGTTCACCTGATCCGCCAGTTGTGTCCCTTTCTGGATCGGGACTCCTTACACACAGTCACTCATGCCCTCGTCACTTCCTGCCTGGACTACTGTAATGCTCTCTACATGGGGCTCCCCTTGAGGAGCATCCGGAGGCTCCAACTGGCGCAGAGTGCAGCCGCGCGGGTGGTTACGGGAGCGACATGGCGCTCCCGTGTGACACCTCTCCTGCGCGAGCTACACTGGCTCCCGGTGATCTTCCGGGTGCGCTTCAAGGTTTTGGTTACCAACTTTAGAGCGCTCCATGGCTTAGGACCTGGTTACTTACAGGACCGCCTTCTACCACAAACAACCTCCCATCGGCCGGTACGCTCTCACAGAGAGGGGCTCCTCCGGGTGCCATCGGCCAAACAATGTCGGTTGGGCGGCCCCCAGGGGGAGGGCCTTCTCTGTGGGGGCACCCACTATCTGGAACGAGCTCCCCCCGGAGATATAGAAGATCCCGGATCTGCGCACCTTCCGCCGTGCGCTTAAGACTCTCCTGTTTCAGCAAGCCGGCCTGGCCTAACCTCTTTCCTGTTTCTTTTTTTTAAAAAAATTTAAAAATTGAAATTTTTAATCTGTTTTTAAATTATTGGGATTTTAATTATTCGGGCTAAATTATTTAATTTGGTTTTATTGATGGTTTAACTTTTGTATTACATATTTTATTCTGTGCCTGTTCACCGCCCTGAGTCCTTCGGGAGTAGGGCGGTATATAAATCTAAATAAAAGAAAAGAAAGAAAAAGAAAGAAAATGTCTAATTCCTGGAACTCAAATACCATGAGAATCAAAGAGCTGAATGAGTGAGATGGGTTTTTAAAAGATTAAGAGTTAGCATTAAGAACTATTTAAAAGGAAAGGAAGTCCAAAGATATGTTTGCTGAATATTCCAATACAACTATATTTGAAATTTTCCTAATTTAGGGAGATTATTTAGTGATTACTCTCTATTAAATCTGATTTTGAAACATTTCTTACAGTAGCACAAACAGTGATCATTAAAGATCTCAACATATGGCTGCATTGTTAAATAAGATTTCAGTTGGAAGGGACAACTTGTCAGAACTTTAGCAAGTTATGAACTATTTGGTTTCATAAGCCACTATAACTAGGCTCACATAATATTAAGTTATATGCCAATTATAATACATCACAATTCATGAATATGAGTGTCAGGAATTATTTGACTGGAAAGTCTGAAGTCCATATGAAAGAGGTAAAAAGAACAGAAAGAAAGACCAATGAATGGAATATATATACAAGTATGAAGTTTTCATCTCAGTATAAGGATAATTAAGTTGTAGAAGTGACATTACTTGGTTTGATTAAAAAATGGAATAATCACCTGGCAACATGCTGACTCTCCAGTGGAAATAGTGGGTGGCCCAAATGATTCCATAGTGTAATATGATTTTATTTCTATAACTTGTCTTTGAGTTGAGTATATCAGACAGATTTCATGCCAGATTTAATTCAGGAGAAAAAGTTCTGAATGGACAAAGCAACAGCAAATGATTGCATGAAAGAAGCACTCAATGTGAGGAGGGTTTAGTGAATAATCATTTAGTAAGGATCATGTATAAGAGAATGGAGTCAGTAGGCATCTTTAGCATTCTCAAATTATTTATAACATCTGACAGAAGTGCAGTAAAGCCTTTAGATATAGGTGCGCCCCTTGAAACCAGTATGGCATTCAAAATTAGTGACTGTAATAGCAAACTAGTATCCAAATAAGTCTGTCTGTGTGAATTATATTTCATGAAGGTGACTTTTTAATCTTCAAATTGCATCAAGAGACTCTTATTCTTAAAGCAGCTGTTTTAGGCCTTTTTGGGAAGTATAATGGCAGTGTCAAGCCAGAACATGCTTTTGGATGACCCTGGTGGACTTTAACTTGGGACTGTAAGTGTGTGCATAATTAAGACCCCTTATTTCATCTAGCAGGTGGGAGAACTGGGGGGAGGGGGTAATACAGAAAGGGGCTGCTGAGGAACCTGAGATGGGCAACATCAGAAACAGGTTGGGTTCACCAGGAGCTTCAGGCAGGTAGGAAAAGGTAGAGAACCAATTGTGAATAGGGGAGGTGAGTGGAGGGATATATAGGTTTCTGATTATAAGAAGCAAACTAGGCATTGTGGACCTCTGGAGCAGGTTAATTATAAAGGGGAGGAATAAGACCTTCGAGACAAAGGTGGGGGCAGAAGGGACGCTTCCTGTCCAGGATGTCGATGGCAGGAAAGATATCAGGGGCCTGCGGAGAAGCTTCGGCGCGCAAACGAAGACTAGGCTGTCCGGGCTCCCTTCCTCTCCCCGCCGCAGCCGCCACATGCTCTCTTCGGATGTCCAAGGTGGCACAGTCCCTTCCCGTCCCCTCCGCAGCTACTTTCCCGCCGGCGGCCCGGCAGGCGGCCTGAGCTCACCTGTCAACGTCCCTTCCCCGCCCTCTCCGGCTTCTCCTGCGGTGGCCGAGGCTCCTCCTGCCCGGTTTTCGGCCGCGCACGCCGCGTCTCCCCTTCCCGCCCGCCCGCCCGCCCGCCGCGGCCGGAGCTCGCCACTCACCGAATTTGGCCTCGGCCGCAGCCGCGGCTCCGGCTCCAGCGCTCAAGAGGGGTCGGTGCCGGGCGACGAGGAGGAGCAGAAGCAGCTGCTGCAGGAGGCGGCCAGGCAAGCGAGAGCCGAGCGACCCCATGGTCATGCGTGGCCCATGGCAAGTGCCCGCGGCTGCCTGGTACTGGCCCCGAACCCCGTCGGACCACTCAGTCCATGCGCGCCGCTGCTCGGGTCGTCGCTGGGCAAGGCTAGTAACGCCACCCGGCTCCGACGTCTCCAAGACCCAGGACAGCGACCAGCGCCGTCCCTCGCCCGCCTCAGCCCCTCCCTCTTTCCTTCCCCCCGCAGGCGCCTCCTCCGCTTCCTCGCCCCGAACGGCCGGCGGGCGAGGCTGCTCCGGTCCCCCCGAGGCTGCCCGAGGCGTTCCTTTCCGAGGTGGGAGAGGGGCGCGGGTCCCCCGACCCCGCCTCAGCTCCCCGCTTCCCTCCCCCGGCTGAACTGTTCCAATTCGAGGCGCGGGTACCGAGAAGCCCCTCGACCAAAATGGAAGCACCGGCTCCGGCACTTTTGACCATGCCTCGACTTGGTAGCCTTACGCGTCGCCCCTCCTGGCTAGGCTGCCCGCGGCCTTCGGTTGAGGAGCCCACGGCCCCGCTCTCGCTTCTTGGTGCCTCCCCTCCCCTCTCCTCCTCACCCCTCCCAAGCCTTGGATTTGTCTCCACACCCTTCTGCACCCCCAAAATTGTACCGCATGCCCCTAAGTGTAAGCAAAAGACGGAATGCCTTCCTGCTGCCTTGGCTGGAACCATTGTACGTACATAAGCACCATTTTGTTTCAGGAAAACACATTTGGAAGGCCGGACATCAGAAGCTCGTGTAGCGCTTCTCTACCCCACGTGTGAGACTCTGCAGAGAGCCAGGCTGGGCACCTCCTTAGTCCCTCCTCCTTGCTGGTGCAATCTGGAAGTAGGAAGATGCGACCCAAGGATGCCGGCAGCGTCTGGTCAGAAGAAGTCAAGCTGTGGAGCTGGCAGTGTGTTGGAGCTCCCCTAGTTTTGGGAGAGTTTCATGTCTTGTTTGATTCTGCAAAGAGTACACCGTTATCATGTTTTGCAGCCTCTTCTCCAAGAGATTATTGGGCGTGAATGTTTGATGTCCTGATAGTGACCATCACCTCCTCAACTTAGCAGGTTCCACCATGGAAATGTTTGTTCAAAAATGTAGGACATCAGAAGTCATTATTAAGCTTTTAATGCGGTGTAGAGGTGGAAAATAGATCAAACAGAAAGGATCAGTTATATTTCATTTGGTTTACAAATGAAATGTAAATATAAAATCAGACTAGACTTTGACTCTTACTCTCGGCTGTGACCACTAGGCAATAGATACCTATTGACCAGATTTGAGGGTGAGGAATAGAAAAATTGTGGAGAGGCAGAGAAACTGCAAGCTCCTTTTACCACACTCGGTTTAAATTTCTGACTACTGCCGTGTTTCCCGAAAAATAAGACCCTGTCTTACATTTTTAATGGGTTTTTATATGGTCTTTTAAATTTTTTAATCTATGTGTTTTATTTTTTGGCTGTTCACTGCCCTGCAGTTCGGGAGTAGGGTGGTATATAAATCTAAGAAAATGAAAATGAAAAAATGAAATGAAATTTTTCTGAACCCTGAAATAAGCGCTTCGCCTTATTGCCATGCACTCAAAGCCCGATTGGGCTTATTATCAGGGGATGTCTTATTTGGGGGGAAACAAGGTAGTTGTGCATAAAACTCCAAGTTGTATTGGTAATGCAAATCTAAAGATAAACCAACTTAAAATTCAGTCACTCAGGAGTAAAGTATGTTTTGAATCAAATTTAGTTCTATGTCTACAAAATACATCTATGCAAAATATGAAAAGAGCTTTCATCACTTTACAGTACATCCCAGTCTAATCTGGGATCCTTCACCTTGGATTACCTGGTGTTCTCCCAACCAGCCATTACCAATGCTGTCACCTGGTGGCCAGAAGTACCTCTGACTTAAAACTGACAAGTGAGCCAGAAGCCCCAGGGATGCTTCCCAGCATTTTATATAATCAGATTATCAATAGTTGACAGGAAACAGACTACAAGAGTTCACTATCATATTGAGTGTTTATGAAAATCAGTTACTGTAGAAATTATATCCTGGGTCCATCTGTGATTGTTTAAATATCAAGAAAGGAATATGAAAAATTCCAAAATACAATTTTGTTAACCCATGACTTAATAATTTGTCTTACATAAAACCTGCATAACCAACCTCTTTCCACCTCCCCCATCCCAGTTTAAATTCTACATCAAACCATTCTGTACAACTGATGAAATAAATTACAGCTTAGAAAAACCTCCTTATGGTTCTTAATAAAATGTGTTTGTTGGAAAAGATGCTACCAGACTTCTGATTTTTTCAGATAAAAATCTTCCTCCTCCAGTTAAAAAAAGGGAAGAGGCAGTTCTGGCAACACAACGGAAGCCCCCTCCCCTATTTATATATGTCACAAGAGTCACCTTTGATTTTCTTATTGGTACCCTGCAGACATTCTGAACTTTGTAATATTAGAAGCAAGGATTATACTACCTGTTGATAGTAGACAAATAAAAGAAACCACTTATTTTATATTCTAAGCCATGTGTGTTTGTTTGTTTGTTTGTTTGTTTATTTATTAAATTTATATACCGCCCTACTCCCGAAGGACTCAGGACTCAACCTTCCAGTTTGCTTGGGCCACTGAGTAAAGAGGAATTGTCTTGGACCACCTATAAAATAAGTAGTATAGTTATTGTATATAAATCACATAAAGTTAAAATTTTGTAATCTTGTGGGATGACATTACTATCTATCCAGAGCTGCATACGGTCCATAGGTCTCAGATTGAACACACCTGTTCTAAACTGTAGAGAGTTAGTTTTCTTTGGAGCCTGATATTACTTAAGTTAAAAGAAGTGTAGAAGAGGTGTACTTACTTATAAAGTAATAAAAGTGAGATAAAAATCTAGCAAATAATTAAAATTATTACAATCTTGCCTGAAGGTTTTCAGAGAATCCAATTGGCTATTATACAGTAAGTCCAGCCTTTTTTTTTGCAGTTTTTGAATTATAGAAGCTCTGTAAATCATCTATGAAAGCTTGAGATCATATGAATCCATCCAGAGCCTTTCCTCATCACATTGCAGTCTTTCAATACAGCAGGGAGGTCAAAAAAGGCAAGATGGCAGCAAGAACTACATGAACATGTTATGAAAGCATCAACTTGGCATCCTCTCAGTAAAGGTTTCAAAATACGAGCAAATCAAGTTGAGCATTAAAAATATTAAAATGTTTGCCCAAGTCATGTTTGAATAATGCTTCCTCCTCTTCCTCCTCCTCCTCCTCCTCCTCCTTCCTCTCCCTCTCCCTCTCCTCCTTCTCCTCCTCCCCTTCCATCCTCCATCCTCCCACCTTCTCTCATCATCTTCCTCCTTCCTCTTCCCTCCTTACTCCCTTCTGTCTTCTTCTGCCCCCTTCTCCCCTCCTTTTTCTCCCTCTTCTTCCCCTCCTCCTTCTCTTTCTTCTCTTTCTTCTCTTTCTTCCCCTTCTAACCCTTATCCTCATATTAAATATGACACCAGTAAAGATGGGGTATAAATCAATCAAAAGAAAGAAAAATTAATAAGTGTTTATAGACTGCCAACAAGCAGACATCGTAATGCACTTTGCAAATCATAAAAACAAAATGAAATGTTTAAAAATCTACCTAAAATCCAGATTGTCTCAGCTGGTAGCAGAACCTGAAGAACCTTGTTTGGGCTTTGAAACTAAACAGGGTTACATTGGATTAGGGTTTCAGCAGGAGGCCAGTAGAATATCCTAGGGCTGTAGGTCACAGTGGAAAATACAGAAAAAAACATTCTGAAGGAAATCAGAGGTGGAGTTTTTCTTTTAGGCATGGTGGATAAAGAGATGGAAAGGAACATTGGATTATATTTTTACATATATCATAGGCTGCGTGGATATTATAGGCACAAAGCTGGAAAGAGGAACATATATCCACTGGTATATATAAGGAAAAAATGAAGATTTATGATTTTGGGATTTGAAGATTATCTTAATGGGATTAGACAAATATTGTGGCTCATCAAATATATGGCTATGATTGATTTACAGTTAGTAGAGTGTAGGAAGTTAGCACCCACCGCTTTCCTGGAAGAATGAAATATTTTAGGAAATATTAAAAAGGCAGAATATTATGTTTCCCTGGTTGAGAAATGGAGAAACATGTTTTAAAGACAAAGCAACTCCCACCTTCCTGCCTCCCCCTTTGTTAATGGGCCAGAGGCAGAAACTCAATCCTTGTCAATGGACCTTCATCTGCAACATAATAGGACCCATCTAGGACAGAAACTCACCACATGGCACTTGGGAAGATTACATCAGCCAGCAAGGCTAGCTAAGACCCCCACCCCCTGGGAGTCTGACAACCAATCAGGATACTCTTTTGGGGGCCCAGGAAATTCAAAGCCAGAGAGAGCATAAAAACTGGGGACTCGCTGTATCTCGCCCCTTTTCTGTTCAGGAACTCAAACCATGTGATCCTGTCCACCATTAAGCCATCTTTCCAAGCAGTCTCCATGTTTCCAGTGTCTTTTTCCCCACTTGGAGCTGAACCCAGAAGGATATTTCTTCCTATAAGAGTTAATAGGTTTTTATATAATAAAGACTATGAATATTGTTTTCTAAATATTTATTATTAATATTTTAAATATTTTTAGGTATTGATATTATTTACTTAAACTTAGAGAGAGATTGTTGTATTTTATAATAGTCTCAGTTGGGACCTTGGTGCTGTCTGAGCTTGGTTGTTTTCTTGCAGAAGTTTCGTTATCCAACTAGGTAACATCTTCAGTGCTAGAAGAAAATGGAGTTTGCATTTCTAGCACCTAGTTGAATAAAGAAATGGCTGCAAGAAAGCAACCAAGCTAGGAGAGCATCAAGGACCCACAGTTCAACCCTAACCTAAAAATATTCTCTTCTATCGGTATAATCGTTCATGAAATGGAAAAAAAATTGGGGCTCATTATTGTATATAGTTGTTTTATGGGGAGAAGTTAAAATATTTTAACTTTTATCTTTTATCCCTTCATCCTTTTCCCCTTTATGGTAGTGTTAAAAGAAATATCCTTCTGGGTTCAGTTCCAAGTGGGGAAAAAGACATTGGAAACATGGAGACTGCTTGGAAAGATGGTTTAATGGTAGACTAGGATCACATGGTTTGAGTTCCTGACAGAAAAGGGTCGAGATGTAGCGAGTCCCCGGGTTTTATTCCCTCTCTGGCTTTGAACTTCCTGGGCCCCTGAAAGAGTATCCTGATTGGTTGTCAGACTCCCAGGGGGTGGGGGTCTTAGCTAGCCTTGCTGGTTGATGTAATCTTCCCAAGTGCCATGTGGGGAGTTTCTGTTGCTAGATGGGTCCTATTGTGTTGCAGATGATCGTCCATTGACAAAGGGTGGAGGGCAGGAAGGTGGAAGCTGCTTTGTCTTTAAAATGTTTCTCCATTTCTCAACCAGGGAAATATAATATTCTGCCTTTTTAATCTTTCCTAAAATATTTTATTTTTCTAGGAAGGGGGTGGGTGCTAACTTCCTACAGAAGCTTGTATTTTATTCTGTTTTTTTAACTTAATAAAGCTGTATGAATGAAGTTACTTGGTGCTTTTGCCAAGAAGAAAGTGCCCATGAAGTTATCTAGAGAAGTTTATCCTACTCCGTTCAGTTACTGTTGTAGGTAAAAATGGGAAGAGAAGGTGCTGTATATACCACCTTGAACAACTGTACAAAAGGCGGGATAGGTAGCTAACAAATGAATTAAGTACCTTTTCAAAAGCTTGAATAAGAATTATTTCTAGACCCTCTTTGAGATCATCAAAGCTGTCGAGCTCTGACTTTCTCAAAATAGAACTTGTCACGGTCTGGAAGAATTACTAAGTAGGCCAGAAGATAGGCAATTGCTGGCATTTAATGCTTGAATTGATGTGTTGCTATGAATCTTACAGTGGTTTCTTACAGTTTTGGCTTAGCAGGTTGTAATCTTACAAGAATTGTGGTTTGTTGCATAATTAGGGTTAAAACATAATTTGGTTTAATGCATAAACCCAGCCTGGAAATAAATTAGTAGCCAATGTTGTATTTTTAACAGAAAGATACTGTGTTGTATTTTGGGTAAATTGCATGCAATCATTCACCTGCAAATACAAAATTTAGTATCTAAGTCACTGAATTTAAAATATATGGGTAACAACTGCATGCAGCAAACAGTACATTTTATGTAGAATGTAAGCTATCCAGATTTAACACTCATTTATTAGCAATCGTTATCTTTATGTGAGTTTCCTGTATATACATTTTATAAAACAGTAAGCATTTTTAAAGCTGTTTTTTTTAAAAAAAATAGATAAAAGCTATTGTAGAAAAGTATGTAATTTTAATAAGGTAAACTGAAAATAGGTACCGGTAATAGAAATAAAAAAAAATTGCAAAGATAGGCAATACAGAGAGGACATAATGAAAAATGGGTTTATGGAAAGGTAAATTGCTGAATTCTCATGGGCTGAGCGAACCATATGGCTGGGGGGGATAGGGGGAGGCCAGTGTGAAATAACACAAAGTGGGGAAAAATGATTCCAGCAGCATATGGTAAACAGTGAGAAGACAGGATATTTATTATTATCATCCGCTACAATTTACCATACTACAGTAAACATCCGCAAGAAAACAACGAAGCTCAAAGACCCCACAGTTCAACTGTCAGATACAAATATTCTCTTCTAACTTTGTCCCTTATTTATGTACAGATAATCCTCATTTACTAACTGCCTTGTGTAATGACCTTTTGAAGATAGTGGGGGAAAAGTCAGCTTTGCAGCCAGTCCTTATATTTTATGACCATTGCAGTGTCTTGCAGTCAAGCAATCCCCATTTCTGTGCTTCACAGCTGGCTTCTGACAAAGCAATGGAGAACACAAAAATAAAATTGCAAGCGGCAGTCATGTGATTTTCCACTTGGTATTTCACAACAGATTTGCAGTCCCAATCGTGGTCACTAAGAGAGGACTACCTGTAAAAGACTGCAACTACCATCCTGACTTTTTTTAAACCATACCCTGCAGATACCCCTGTACCAGTAAAAAAAAGTAAAAAAAAAATAGCCAACAGAATGACAAGCTGGATTGCTGCTACCCTATTGGCTCCACCCAATATGTAGCTCGGCAGTTTACTCCCAATTATGACTCTTCTGTAGGATTGATTCTTGGTGAGTTTCTGAGCTCTACAAAATTCTTCTCTCTACAGTTCAACTCTGCTTAGGATGGGATGGTTGAACCTCGGGGCCTGTCAGTGGGCACAGGTAAGGCATCCTGGGGAGCTGGTTGGGATTGTTTCAGTCATGGATGAAATAATGGAAGGAAACTGATCAAGGAGAGATTCAAACTAGAAATAAGGAGAAATTTTCAGACAGTGAGAGCAATCAACCAATGGAACAGAAGTTGCTTTCGGAAGTTGAGCTTCATCACTGGAGGCTTTCAAGAAGAGATTTGGTTGCCATTTGTCAAAAATGGTGTAGGGCTATGATGGCGAACCTATGGCATGCGTGCCACAGGTGGCATGCATAGCCATGAGCCTCGGTGGGCACGCGAGCTCAGATGATTTTCAGACCTTCTGGGCTCACAAGAAGTAGGGAAACAGACTGCCTCTGGAGGACCTCAGGGGTGGTGGGGAAGGCCCGTTTTTCTCTCTCCCCAGACTCCTAGAAAGCTCTAGAGGCTGGGGATGGCAAAAAACGAGCCTACCATGCTATTGGGTGCCAGGAGCGGGGGGAGCAGGGGGGTCGTGCACTCAAGCGTGGAGCAGGGCACATAGAAATATGGGTGTGGGCACATGTCCATGTTGCCACCACCCCTGCTTCTCGCATGTGATGGCAAAAAGGCTAGCCATCACTGTTGTAGGTTCTCCTGTTAATATGTTAATTAGAGTGGGGACACTGGCTCCACCAACTACTGGAATCACCTATGTCATATCTGTTCATCCCTCAATGCTCTCCCTATCTTCCTAACCAGATGACATGTCCAGCAGGAGCCCTATAAACCTTCCATAATGAAGAGCTCCTCTTATGCAGCTAATGAGGTCCGCCTTTTTCACTCTAGTGATAGAAACTCAAGCAGGAGAAAGACCTCTCCTATCCCACCACATCCTTCCAATATCATCCCATCCATAATTTGCCATCAAAAGAGAATGCACTACACAACCTCCTTTGTGAATGAATTTGAATTTCAATGGAGAAAAACAAAGTTTTACATTTAGGCAGGAAAAATCAAATATTTATTTATATACAGGCCTGGCTCAAAAACAGTAACTGTGAGAGGGACCTTGGAGTCCTAGTGGATGACCACTTGAATATGAGCCAGCAGTATGCAGCAGTAGCCAAAAAAGCTAATACAATCCTGAGTTGTATAAGCAGAGGCATAGAATCCAGATAACGTGAAATATTAGTACCACTTTATAAAATCCTAGTAAGACCACACCTGGAATACTTCAGGATTTGGGTTTGGCTAGTCTAAAGAAAAGAAGAATCAAGGGTGACATGTATTTGAGGGATTTCCACAAAGAAGAAGGGGTCAACTTATTTTCCAAAGTACCAGAGGGTAGGACAAAAAACAATGGTTGGGAACTAATCAAAGAGAGAAGCAACCTGGAATTAAGGAGAAACTTCTTAATAGTGAGGACAATTAACTAGTGGAACAGTTTGTCTCCAGAAATCATGGGCGCTCCATCACTGGATGTTTTTAAGAAGAGTGTAGACAATCACTTGTCTGAGATGGTATAGGTCAGTGATGGCTAATCTTTTTGCCAACGCATGCCAAAAGTGGGGGGAGTTCAGGGGGGTTGCATGCATGCCCACACCCATAATTCAATGCACCCTGCTCCCTCGTGCATGCGCGCTCCCCCCGAGCTCCCCCCGCTTTTGGCATGTGATAGCACATTGGGTCAGGTAGGCCTGTTTTTCACCCTCCCCAGGCTCCAGAGACTTTCTTGGAGCCTGGGGAGGGCGAAAACAGCCTCCCCA
>WNWU01013631.1:7245008-7259418 GCA_012654045.1 Ptyas mucosa | reverse complement strand
TATAGATTCCATGTTGGGTGCAAGAAATACTACATACAAAGATAATATATTGTGTCATATGTGTCACAGCTAGAGCTGTTTCCTCACTCTTACCAAGTGTAAATCCAGCTTATCTTTCATGGAAGATAAAAATTCCCAGTTATACTTCTTTCAATGATTAACCAGTTTCCTGAATCACTTTTTTTGAAATTATTTGGAGGAAGGAACAAAATAGTGCAATTTATTAAAAAAAATCATGGCTGATATATATAGCCCACTATTTTGTTTCTTCCTTCCTTCTCTCTCTCTATCTATCTCTCTCTCTCTCCTCCCTCTCTCTTCCTCTCTCTCTCTGTATGTGTATGTGTGTGTGTATGCACATATGTATATGTATATATATCAGCTTATCTACCTACCATGTCTGTCTGTCTGTCTGTCTGTCTATCTATCTATCTATCTATCTATCTATCTATCTATCTATCTGTCTATCATCTATCTATCTATCTATCTATCTATCTATCTACCTACCTATCTATCTATCTATCTATCTATCTATCTATCTATCGGTATCTCTATCTATCTCTAGGTATCTCTAGGTATGTACCGGTATATATATATATGTATGTATATATGTATAAATGTGTGTATGTACATATGTTCCTAAAAGGGACGCGGTGGCTCAGTGGCTCAGATGCTGAGCTTGTCAATCAGAAGGTCGGCAGTTCAGAGGTTTGAATCCCTAGCACCGCATAACAGAGTGTGCTCCCATTACTTCTCCCAGCTGCTGCCAACCTAGCAGTTCAACAGCACATAAAAAATGCAAGTAGAAAAATAGGGACCACCTTTGGTGGGAAGGTAACAGCGTTCCATGCGCCTTCAGTGTTTAATCATGCCAGCCACATGACCACGGAGATGTCTTCAGACAGCGCTGGCTCTTCGGCTTTGAAACGGAGATGAGCACCGCCCCTAAAGCTGGAAAACAACTAGTATGCATGTGCAGGGGAATTTTTACCTTACATATGTTCATACATGTGTGTGTGTGTCTATCAGCTTATATGTATACATATATAAATAAGTCTGCCTTTCTGTCTATCCATCCAACTATTTATCTATAATAGCATATATCTGTGATGTTAAGGAGGATCAGCTTAAATTAAACCCATCCCCTTAATTTTATTCATATAGGGTTTTTTTTTTACAAATGTTGATAACAGAAGCCACACTAATTTATGTAACTGAAGTAATCTATATTTGCTGATCTAGTAAAGTTTATTTGAAAATGGTGGTTCAGCATGGGAATATAATAATATACGAAATATATATTTGAGAGCTGGAAACTTCTTAAGACTTACCGCTGTAATGAACCACAGGAGGACATAAGATACATTTAAAATCTAGTCTTGCATTGTTCTAGAGTTTTATCGCCAATTAAAATGAATTCATTTATCATCCAGATGGGAAAATGTTGCAAAATTGTTTTCATAATGGTAGGAGTGGGTTGAGATTTCCTGCAATATTTGAAGAGATTCTAATATTCTGAATAGCTCATTAAAACCACATCAGAAATAACTCTCTTTGCACCTTAAGTCAGTAAGCACATTCCATTGTCTTTCTTGCCAAATAGCTTACTGAGGGAAGGAAAATTGAGAAATTTTGCTTGATTGAGCTCAGTGAAGTATTAAAAATATTGATTTTTGGTAACTACCAGTAGTTTGCAATATGATATTTTGTTCTCAAGGCTACAGCTAAATTATGATGTTTCCACAAAGTCATGAAAAAGCAGCAAGGAAAGAGCATTAAAAAGGGAGTTTCTCCTATCTCTAAAAGTGTAGTTAGTAATTTACCTAAGAGAAAATCTAGACAAGGCTTAAGAGTTGTATCTAATGAAAATGCTAATTATAAGTGAGAATTAACCACAGACCTGAGCATCTGTTTAATGTTTACTCTAGGATATTTTCAGTACAGCCAACCTTAACTAAAACCCATTCCGGAATTATTAGGAATGAAGGACTTTTTAGGAAAGTCATCTGCAGGTTTACCACCTCCCTGGAGAAACTAAATTTAAAACCATGGAAATGTTTTCAAAGCTGACTTCCCTCTGATTTAGAAATCAGAATAAGTACAGATACCTGAATACCTGACCACAGTCTAGCAGAATGTTTCTAATCCTCATGTTGCCTGGGGAATTTGGGAAGTCTGACCATCTTAAATTTGTTGAGGATGAGCTACTCTGGTATACAGTAGCATTATGATAAGCTTGTGACTAAGCCTCTTCTCTTCCTTCCCATTAAGTTTCTCTCAACTCTTGTTAATGTTAACAATTTAAAAAGACAAATCTGAATTATTAATCATGATGTGGCTGGCTCTCTAAAATATTTTTAACTCTATAGATATTCCTCAGTTTGCAGCCATTCATTTAGCAACTGTTCAAAGTTACAATGGCACTGAAAAAAGTCACTTATAACCGGTCCTCACATTTACAATCATTATACCACACATGATCAAAATTTGGGCACTTGGCTTATGATGTTTGTAGATAAGATAATCAAGCAATGAATCAGTGAACACCTAAAAGCAAATGAAGTAATAACCAAAAGCCAACATGGGTTTGTCAAAAACAGATCATGCCAGACTAATCTTGCATTCTTTGACAAAGTGACAAAATTAGTGGACCAGAGGAATGCTGTCGATACTATTTACTTGGACTTCAGTAAGGCATTTGATAAAGTAGACCATAACCTACTACTAGATAAAATAGAAAAATGTGGGTTAGACAGCATCACCACCAGATGGATTCGTAACTTGCTGACCAACCGCACTCAATGTGTAATCCTCAATGGAACTGCATCCACATGGAGGGAAGTATGCCATGGGGTACTCCAAGGCTCTGTTTTAGGCCCAGTACGCTTCAACATCTTCATCAATGATTTGGAGAAGGGGATAGATGGGGAACTGATCAAATTTGCAGATGAGATCACGCTAGCAGGAATAGCCAACGGTCCAGAAGATATGTTTAAGATACAGAAGGATCTTGACAGACATGAACATTGGGCACTATCTAACAAAATGAAATTCAGTGCACAGGTACCATATATATGGTACCTTGCTCAATAATAGTAACTGTGAGAGGGATCTTGGAGTCCTAGTGGACAACCATTTAAATATGAGCCAGCAGTGTGCAGCAGCTGCCAAAAAAGCCAACACAGTTCTAGGCTGCGTAAACAGAGGGATAGAATCAAGATCATGTGAAGTGTTAATACCACTTTATGCCTTGGTAAGGCCACACTTGGAATACTGCATCCAGTTTTGGTCGCCACGATGTAAAAAAGATGTGGAGACTTTAGAAAGAGTGCAGAGAAGAGCTACAAAGATAGTTAGGGGACTGGAGGCTAAAACATAGAAAGAACAGTTGTTGGAACTGAGTATGTTTAATCTTATGAAAAGAAGGACTAGGGGTGACATGATAGCAGTGTTCCAATATCTCAGGGTTTTCCAGAAAGTAGAGGGACTCAAGCTATTCTTCAAAGCACCTGCAGGTAGGACAAGAAGCAATGGGTGGAAACTAATCGAGGAGAGAAGCAACCTAGAACTAAGGAGAAATTTCCTGTTAGAATAGTTAGAACAATTTATCACTGGAACAACTTGCCTCCAGAAGTTGTGAATGCTCCAACACTGGAAGTTTTAAAGAAGAGATTGGATAACCATTTGTCTCAAGTGGTGTAGGGTTTCTGCCTAAGTAGGGGGTTGGACTAGAAGACCTCCAAGATCCCTTCCAACTCAGTTATTCTATTCTATTCTATCCCAGGGTCATCTGATCATCATTTGCAACCTTTCCTAGCTGGCTTCCAATAAGCAAAGTCAATGGGGGAAGCTGGATTCACTTCACGAATGATTCATTTAACAATTGCAGTGATTCGTTTAAACAACAACAAAAAAGGTTATAAGATCAGGCACAATTCACTTAACATCCACCATGCTTAGCAATAGAAATTCTAGTCCCAATTATGACCCTAAGTCAAAAACTACTTTCAGTTTTTATTTGCCAAGTTATTCTTTGAATATGCATGTTTTCATGCTATGCATTTCCAGCCTTCTATGAGTTGCTGTGCAGGTACAATAGCACTACAAATTATTATGAATTTATTAATTTTGGGTGGTGTTTCCATAGATGTTATTCATTCTTATCCTTGTTGTAAAACAGGCATGGCTATTTTAGCCAGGGTGGCGCAGTGGCTAGAATGCAACATTGCAGGCACTGCTTACTACCAGCAGTTCAATTCTGACCAGCTCAAGATTGACTCGGCCTTCCATCCTTCTGAGGTTGGCAAAATGAGGACCCAGTTTGTTGGAGGAAATAGGCTGACTATGTAAACCGCTTAGAAAGCTGTAAAGCACTATGAAGTGGTATATAAGTCTAAGTGCTATTGCTATTGCTATCTATATTGTTGTTAGTGAAGGGTTAATGGCAGTATCAAAAAGAGAATGACCACAACAGGAGTGGGTTCTAACATTTTTTACTACCGGTTCTGTGGGCGTGGCATATTTTGTGGGCATGGCTTGGTGGAGGTAATGTGACTGGGAGGGCATGACCAACTTTTTTTTTTAACTTTTAAAACCATTTTTTCTACAACCTTAAGAGGTCGCAGGAAAAAATGCTTTTAGAAGCCTCTGATGATCAGGCAACTCAGCTGGGATCATCAGAGGCTTTTAAAGGCATTTTTTTTCCTATAGCCTCTTTGGCTGAAGAGGTTGTAGAAAAAATATTTTAAAAGCCTCTGACGATCGCAGCTGACCTGCGCAATTATCAGCGGCTTTTTAAAAAAAATTTTAAAAGCATTTTTTCGGCCAAAGAGGTTGTAGAAAAAATGCTTTTAAAAGTTTTTTTTTTTTTTTAAAGCGTCTGATGAGGTGGATGGGTAAGTGAGCGGCAACCGGGCCGGGACTGGTTCGGGGGCATGGCCAGCCAATGTTATTACTGGTTCTCCGAACTACTAGAAATTTTTACTACGGGTTCTTGCGAACCAGTGCGAACTGGGAGCGACCCACCACTGGACCACAACCATGCAATCAAAGTCCCAGTCTTTTTAACAGGTGCCACAATTTTCCCAGTAAGAAGTCGCTCTAATATTCCTAAAAAGGAATATTGGTGAGAATCGCCACCTTCCAAAACCTAAGTTTTGGGCTACAGGACTGAAGATATAATTTCACAGCCAGCCTGGAAGTGCCTGGACTGATCTCTCTTCTCAGAGAGCGTAACCTGCATAATTTCTTGTTGACTAAATATTTATAGTCATTAAAACAATATTCATGTACAGAAGAACTGTACATCAACTTTTTCAACGTTTTCTGGTTTTGCTAATGAAATGCATCCAAAGAGAAGCAATTGGATGGACCAAGTCTTATACTTATATTGAAAAAGTACAGCAGTTGAATTAAGAGTTGATGCAAATGATTTTATCCTTGAAATATTGCAATGAGTAAGAGTTCTAAGTCAGACATGGACAGAATTCTAACAACCTTAAGTGGCTCTTCTGGATACAGTGGTGGCAGAGACATTATACCCATCCCACACAGTAGGCTCCAAAATTTACCTTTGCTTGTTTGGTTATTTTTGATCTAGCTTCCCCCCCCCCCCCCCCCGTATCTGTATTGTTATATTTACAATTACAGGTAGTCTTCAACGTACAACCAGTTCACTTAATGACCATTTGAAATTATGACGGCACTGAAAAAAGTGACTTGACTCAGTCCTCACATTTACAGCTATCACGAAGTCCCCACACTCATATGATCATAACATTTTTAATGTTTGCAGTGTCCTGAGGTTATCTGATTGCCATTTGTAACCTTCCCTTGGTAACAAAGTCAATGGGGATAGTCAGATTCACTTAACTGCAGTGATTCATTTAATGGCCATGGCAAAAAAAGTACATAAAATCTGCGTAGTCACACACTTCACATATGGTATAGCTTAGATGTTCTGATCCTCGTTGTGGTCATAAGTCAAGGACTACTTATATAAAGATGTTTTTTAAAGTACCAAATGGTGGCATTTTTGTAGCTAAGCTTCCAATCACTGTCATTACTAGACTAACAAAGAAGGCTAAGATTTTTCCAGGCAGTTGTGCTCAGGAAGGAAATGGTCCTATAAATCTGAAGACAATGCTTCTTCTTGATAGCATGAACAATAGACACATTTCAAAGCAGAATGGCCTCCATTAGTCATTCTAGGCAACAGAAAGAAAAAAGAAGAGATTGGCATATTGCAAACAATGGGAAGAACAATTCAGGCTGTTTTGGTTTAGAGTGGCAGTTATCTCCATGGATTTTTGAAATACTCTTTATGTAACCAAAAAACAAAAAGGGGGGGGGGGGTGACGATGACAAGAATTGCACATACTTCGAAGTATCCTTTACAAATCAAGGGAAATAATCATTCCAGGTGTACTCCGAATTGATCAAGCTGAGTCATTGTTCTTTAAACCATAGAAATTGAGAAAGAGTTATAGAAGAAAAGAATAGAATAGGCAAACTGAACAGGTTTAACCTTGCAAAATACAGGTAGCTCTCGACTTACGACTGGCTGAAGTTATGACCGCTGCAAAAATGGGGACATGTGATTGAAATCCAAACTTCCAATGGCCAGTCCCACTCCAGCACATGGTCACATGACTCCACTTCAGATACTCAACAGCACATATTTACAGCTGTTGGAAGCATCCCGCAATCATATGACCATGTTTTAGTTTTGCCGAAAACTGTCGTTACTCTTGGTTTATGGCAAAACCACACGCATGGTGAATAACTGATTCATTTAATGACCATGTTTTTCACAACAGTCCATGCTGATTCCCTTAACGACTGCCACAAATAAAGTCAAAAAATTGAATCCGTCACATTTACCCAGACTCCCAAATCCCAATTATTAGTACCAGAAGATCAAAAGGGCCAAGTTGATAGTTCAATGGTTGGGCACAAAATGATGACTTTGGGAGAAGCCTTCTATTTCATATCAGGATTAGATTTTAGAACAATTTATCTTTGTAAAAGCTGTTAATCCTAGAAATCTTCCTTAAACTAATTTTAAATAAAAGTTACCTAAAGTTCAGTGGAAAATGAAGAGTAGGATTATACCAGACTAGACATTTCAGGTAGATAGCGGTCCTGGCACTATTGCAGCAGTCAAGGTAAATATGAGAATAAATACGAATGGAAGGAAAATGAGTGGAGTTTGGTCTGGTATTTATATAAAACTGTATGGATATGTAGGAAGTTAGCACCCAACCCTTTCCTAGAAGAATGAAATATTTTAGGAAATATTTAAAAGGCAGAATATTATGTTTCCCTGGTTGAGAACTGGAGAAACATGTTTTAAAGACAAAACAACTCCCACTTTCCTGCTTCCCCTCCTTTGTTAATGGGCCAGAGGCAGAAACTCAATCCTTGTCAATGAACCTTCATCTGCAACACAATAGGACCCATCTAGGACAGAAACTCACCACATGGCACCTGGGAAGATTATATCAGCCAGCAGGGCTAGCTAAGACCCCCACCCCCTGGGAGTCTGACAACCAATCAGGATACTCTTTCGGGGCCCCAGAAAATTCAAAGCCAGAGAGAGCATAAAAACCCGGGGACTCGCGCCCCTGTATCTCGCCCCTTTTCTGTTCAGGAATTCAAACCATGTGATCCTGTCCACCATTAAGCCATCTTTCCAAGCAGTCTCCAGGTTTCCAGTGTCTTTTTCCCCACTTGGAGCTGAACCCAGAAGGCATTTCTTCCTACAGATACATGTGTAAGGTAGTAATGAAATACGGTGTTCCTCCCTACTTTTTCCTGATCAGAGGTGGTATTGAGCCAGTTCAGACCAGTTCTCCCGAACAGTAGCGGAAATCATGGGTGGGCCCACCCCAGTTCTATGGCATCCTATTTTTGAGGCCAGCCATATGCGCAGAAGGTGCACGCACTAGCAAAGCACATACACAGAAGGCCAGGCACATTCACATTTGCAAACCACTAGGGAAAGTAAGTGAATACCATCCCTGCCGATGACCCAGGCAGGCTGGCAATCCTTTTCTTCTCCGAGTTTCCAAGTCCAATCTATTTCACCCATAGAGATTATCATATAAAACCAGTCCTTTATAAAATTATCTATTATTGTTATTGTTCTAGAGATCACATTATTTGACTCAGACTTTGCCCTTAAAAAATACTTCCCAGAAGACATTTCTGGACCATCTATTTCTGGGGAGCTGGATCATGAGTGCTCTATTATTTGCAATTAACAAATTTTATTGGTTTATGATAAAACATGCCCCCCCCCAAAAAAATAGAAAAGCAAATAGTAGAATAGGGAAGGAAAAAGGGAACGGAAAAGTGTGGAAAAAAAGGGGAAAAAGAAAGAAAAAGGCATTGATTTCTGATTCCCTTTGGTGCAGTAGAATAGGGTAGTAACACCAAGCCACAACTTTTTTACTTTTATATAATAGTTTAAACTAGCCATTTCTATTACAACAGATCTATCTAATCAGTAAAACCCAAAGTCAGTTTCTTTTTTTTTTCTACCTCAAGCACAAAGTCCAGAAACGGTTTCCAGGTAGAGACAAAAGTAATTTTTTTCTTGCTCAAAGCAATCAATTTAGTCATCTCAGCCAACCTCATCAACTTTTGCAGCCATTCATCCAGTGTTGGGGTCAAAATGTCTTTCCATTTTTGTGCGTAGAATAGTCTTGCTGCCATCAATATGTATAGCATCAAAGTTGTGTCTGGTTTTATCTATATATTCACTTTAAGAATTTTCTGTATTAGAACATGAATCCTATTTCAATATTTCTTTGCTTTGTCACATGTCCACCATAAAGGATAAAAGTTTCCTCTTTACATTTACATTTCCAACTTTCAATTGAAATACCTTTATAAATTATTTTTAAAAAATAATTATTAAATTTCCAAAGATTAAAATACACAGTACAAAAAGAAACATAATACACATTAAAAAACAAGTTATATTGCTTTTTTAATGTTTATATTTGTTGTTGTTTGTGTGTATGTGTTGTTGTTTTTTCTATAAATTCTTGATAACATGTCTGGAGTTAAATACCAATGATACATCATCTTATAGAAATTTTCTTTTAAATTGTAATTTAATATAAATTTTAAACCTTTCTTCCACATATCCTCCTATCGTTCAAGTATTACATTATATCCAAAATTCCTTGCCGGTTGAATCATACAATGCTTTACATGTTCACTTTCCAAATTTAAATTCAGTAACGTTAACAATAATATGCTCATCACTACCACACAGTAAAATTTTCAATTCATTTTTAACAAAGATAAACCCATAACTCTTGTCTAATTTAAATCTCTTTCAGTTGTAGATATGTAAATCAATAGCAGACGTGTCCTTCTGATTCTAGCTCTTCATTAGACTTGAGGGTAGGATAACCAAAATTAAGGTATTATTTTACCATGTCCACCAGTCCAGCTTAATCACCATTTCTCTTTTTAAAAAAGCTTCCTGTGGGGAAATCCAGAAGCATTTTGTAAAAAACCTTTATATTTATTCCAACTTTTAGAATGGCATGTCTAACAAAGTGGCTTTTGAAATCAACATTTACTTTAACTTTGTCATACCGTAAGTAGCCGTGCGATCCAAATCTTAATTCAAGACCTTCTAGATCATGCATCTTATTCTGAAGATTCACTCTTTTAGCTAAACCAGAGGTTCCCAATCTTTTTCGGTTCGCGGCTCCCATAGCAATCCGACTTGCAACTGCGCATGCGCACTAGACGTTTCAGAAATGGCGCATCAGCGTTAGACCCAGCGGGCGGAATATTTCGCGGCGCCCTTATGACGATAGCGCGGCTCCCCAGGGAGCCGCGGCTCACACTTTGGGAACCACTGAGCTAAACCAAAAAACAAGCATCAAAATACAGTTCCGTATCGGACAAACCCAAATCCCCTTTCTTTAACAATGACTGCTGTATTAGTGACCTATGACCTATTATCAATGAGACTCGTTTGCCAAGATGTAGAAAAAAGATGCAAAGTTTCTGTTTGTTTTAAGTCATCAAGGAACAACTTATAGAAACATGCATGAATAGCTATAGAACAGGGGTCCCCAACTGGTGGGGCGCAGCCCACTACCACTGTGGCATTCCCTCCACTCGCACTAGTGTCACCGTAAGCATTGCGCACGTTCACAGCCCCATTCACATGCACCTGCGCAGGTAAAGGCACCTGCTCCTCTCCCCCAGAAAGGTCGGGGAACTCTGTTATAAAATATGTTCTTCTAACAATGTTCCTTACAGATAGCACGTATGTTTTACAGGACTGTATAATGCTACAGAAATAATCAGGGAAAGGTTTTTCTAAAAGATGTACAAATATAAAACTTGTCTATGATTCTTTAAAGCAGCTATGTCTTTTCTTATAATGATGCAATTTCCCCTTGATCCTAGAAAAAGGATAGGGCTGCTTTAAAGAGTTCTAGAAAAATTCTATTTTCCCCTTCCCACATAACTTGAACCACTGTTTTGAAAATGAATCCAAAACACCACATAGTTCAAAAGTTTAAGTTATTCCTTATTAGTATCAGTTATTGGAATGAAAATGTCTATTATCACCGATCCTACCAGCAACCACCATCACTCAGTGTTTAATATATACAATCCTTTAGCTAAGCATTAGTAATTGAAAATATAGACTTTATGGCTTTGTGCTCTTCTTCAAAAATAAGATTTAATGAGAAAAGTTCCAACTATTCAAAGCACAGATTTCTTTAAAGCAGAAGTGTCCAACCTGTCAGCTGTGTGCAACCCTGGACGACTAGTAATGTGGCCCCACAAGATCATAAACTGTCGAACGTAAGAAATCAGGAGCCGGAGTGGTTCAAATGAATACAGATTTATTGCATGTGAATACAAAATCTGAGCTGTTAATAGTCAAAGCAAAATGGATAAGAGTTTATGGAATTCAAGGAGGGCCAGACTCTTGTTGGCGTGAAAGGATTGAAAACTTATGATCGTTTGACCCCTCCCTTCGGCTCAACCTGCTCGTCTCCTACAGAAACTTTTAACATTAGGCAATTTTAGCAGTATTTATATACATTAGCTATATTTGATATTTATTTATTTATTTATTAGTCATATTTCTATGCCGCCCACTCTCTGAGGTCTCTGGGCAGCTTACACCAAAAACAGTATACTAAATAGCATATTGCCCCTAACAATCCTCATTTTACCCACTCATTTACCCATATGTAGCCTAAGATAAATCCTCTTCATTTAATGTGACCCGGGTGAGTCAAAAGCTTGGTCATGCCTTCTTTAAAGTATATGTACAAGGAATAACACAACCACTGACAGTATAAAATACTAGCATTTTTAAAAATATGCTTTATAAAAACATATAAGCTTTTATAAGCATTATAAAAACATTTTTTATAAAATCAATTTTTTGAACCACAACTCATTTTTTAAAATCTATAACAAAAATATTTAAGAAAAACCAGTCAAAATAATATTCTTTTTTATTCGAGGCAAAAACTTAAAAGGCATGCAGTTCTCTTTGAAAAGTTTTAAATGCGTCTTCCATCCCATTCTCTTGTCTACATGATCAACGACCCAACATTTCATTCAAAATGCCCAAAGCAGCTTCACAGAGTTGTCTGAAAAATAAAAATAGTGAACAACTCTATAAACTACAAATGGCAGTAGGTACACTTATTTTTCATTAGCTGTAAAGTTCTAATACAGAAATATCACCAAAAATAATTCCTTTATGGTTCCATTATTAGCAATAAGTCTATGCTTAATGCTCCTGTTCCTAATTATGGATCTCATCCATTTCCAAGAACAGGTGAAAATTTTTTTGAGAAGAGATGGGAGTTGTGTGCATGTCATAAGTAGAAGCTCTCTCCACAAAACCTATTTCACACTGCGTCTCCAGATAAATATTACTGTCTGTATGTAATGATCAGCATAAACAGCCTCTAAAAACTAGAATGGGATGGGATGTGACAGGACGGGACGGGACAGAATGGAACAGAACAGAACAGAAATTCTTTATTTGCCAAGTGTAAGGAATTTGTCTGGTTGACTTTGGTGAAATATAATCTCATAAATCCTAAACAAGGATTCTTAAAAACCTTTCCAATTGGCTAGGTCACTGTGACTTGATTTGCAGCTTTAAGCTTTAATTAGTGAGTTCACATATCCAATTAAATCAAAGTGGAAGAACATGACAGATTAACCTGGTCTTCCCAATTTGTGGACCAGAACTGCAGAATTCTCCATGTAACATGGCCATTCCTTGAGACTCTTTGGAGTTCACAAATGCAGAAAAAGACCAGATTTGGGGACAGCTGGCTTGTGATTTGTAAGTCATTGACTGTACTGAGGTACCATGCTGAACTGTGGTTTAACATGATGAAAAGAAAACAACATTTCTTTCTTCTTCTCTAATGTAGCAAAGAGGTGAACTTTTTTCCCCATGAACAAAAATATGATTTATTAAAAGGAATTATATGCTTCACATGAAATTAATCGTAGATGTTGCTCAGCTTCTAGTTAAAACTCAGTACTGGTCCACCAATTTAGATTCAGCAAATGAATTTGTTGTTTTTCAAATAAGATAACTGAATTTAAAAAAATTCAATTGTTATTACACATAAAACCAATGATATTAAGCTATTAACACTACTGCATCATTTTCCAGAAACCTGCATTACCCCCAGCACAAACAAGTGTATAAAACAGAACTTTTAAAAGAAACAAAATCTCTTGAAATTACCTTTCCACGCCTTCCTTGGTAATTTCGTTGTACGCTGTTATTTTTTTCTGAAGAATAGCTGCAATGGCGTTTATATAGGAAGGTTTTTGTTTACCTGTCAAAAATACATGATTATGTTGAAGACTTTTGAGTCTTATTGGAAAAGAGAAATATGTTTTGTTCTCTATTGCAGCAGATTAAAAACTCAAGATTTCTCTTTTTCTTGAATAACAATATGTTCTAAAACTATTACTGGTAATCCTCAACTTACAACTGGTTGCAACCATTTGCAGCAACCCATAGTCATGTGACTTACAACTGCTTTTACGCCCATTTGCAGCAACCCACAGTCATGTGACTAAAATTGATGTTTTTGCGGGAAACCAGAATTAATTTATCAGATCTTTACCCTGTCTTTTTTACTTCACGGTATAATTAACCAAGGCAGCAAACATACATAATACTTCCTCTTCCTCCTATTACTTTTAGCTTCCAGCAAAAATCACCCCACAATGAACAATGAGTTCACTTTAAAACCACAATGCTCACTTAATGACACCTGCATGTGCATGGTCACATGGAGATCCACTTTACAATTATCGGAGTGTAAGATTGAAATTGTATGTTTAATTACAATCATAAAGCGAGGATTACCTACATGTGCTTCTGAAGACTGAAGGCTCATTTCATTGTCCATCAACGATTATACAAATATTTTTTATACTTTTTTTAAAAAAGAGTATGTGCCTAATCTTTCTGCAGCATTTTCCAATCCACTTAGGTGTTTGTTGTGCTGAATAACTTGGAATACGTAGCAAATCTCATTATTTCACCTGAAGGTATACTATTTAAAAATGCTATCGGCCCTATACAGAGCCTAGTAAAGTTTTATGGTTCGCCCTGAAGATAAGCAAGAAGTAATCACTTCCATTCCTTCATCGTGAACCAACAAAAACACTTAGGAAATCTAGAAACTGGAATTAAGCTTGTACAACTTCACTGGATTAGGGAGATGTGGGTATTACTCACCTTTAATTAAAGCAATAATGTACACACTAGTGGTAAAGCTAATAATTCCTTCACATTCTTCAGACTCAATGTATTCCAGTAATTCATTTAGAAAAAACCTGAATAAAATATGCATGAAATATACAAAAACGTGAACCATACAGAAATTAAAGGAAAACAGATTAACTGTCAAAGTATGAATTCATGACCGCGCAGAATGTTTAGATTTTAGAACCTTTTATGAAGTCTTCATAAGACTGTTAGACTCAAGTTCTAGACATTTCCTTCTTTTTGCTCTCATATTGCTGTACTCAACAGCCTTCTGAAGCACATGTCTTCCTCAAAAGGCATTGCTTCCACCTTTAGCATTCAAACCATAATCCTCGCCCATTCACAATCTCTAGCGCCGCTTCTTCTTCTAACATAGTTGAAAGAGGGGACTGGGACAGAATAGAAGGCATTTTATTTCTAGAATTTAATGTATGCTTTTGAAAAAGTATGGGGGTTCTGGAATTGAGAATCACAAAAACAAGTCTCCGGAGATCAAAAGCTATATTCAGATGAGGAAATAGCATTCCATATTTATATAGCTGAACTGAAGCTTTAGAAGCATCAAAAGCAATATCCTTTCATTTAAAAAAAACCCTT
>WNWU01013631.1:7216470-7240008 GCA_012654045.1 Ptyas mucosa | reverse complement strand
CCATGCCCACCCAGTCACATTACAGAACCGGTAGTAACAAATTTTATATTTCACTCCTGATCTGTAGGATATATTCAGTAGTTCAAAAAATAAAATAAAAATCTAACTCAAAACCGGAACTGCATACAAGTTGGTCAATGGCATGCCTACCTTATTTTCCCCCAAAATAAGACATCTCCTGATAATAAGCCCAATTGGGCTTTTGAGTGCATGCGCTAAAATAAGCCTCCCCCCAGAAATAAGTCCTCCCTGAAAATATTTAAACAGAGAGCTGGAAATCAGGTAAGACGGTAAGAGGAGGCCCATCTTGCTTCACACGCCCCAAAATAATAAGACTTCCCCGAAAATAAGGGCAAGCACTTATTTCAGGGTTCAATATATATATATAAGACAGGGTCTTATTTTCAGGGAAACACGGTATTGAGGACAGAAATAATACAGTGGGAAAACAGAAAAATTGGACTAAGCACCCCCAATCTAAGAGAGCTTACCTAACCCCATTTGCTGATTTATTCACAATCGCCATTAAAACGCTTGAAAGTGGTGGGAGATCTAAGAATGTCTTAGGTGTTATTAGTTCTTCTGAACATGATACCTAAAACAAAAGAAATATGAAGAAGTGTTTCTAGCAAATCAGAAGAACAATAATTGGCATTTGATATTGCTTCCCTCAGTCTTTTATGATCGTTGAAATAACTACGGTTATTATTTGGAAGGAGGAGGAGGAGGAAGACAGGCAGATAATCCCAGTGGCAAACAAATAACAGCAGCAAAGCAGCAATTGTGCTTTCTGGAAGGCATGTAACATCAGCCCCCTTTGAAGGCTAAAAGCTTGACTGACAGCTCAGCACCTCTTGTCTTGAGACTTGGGAAAAGCGTTAGAGCCAGCCATTTTTTTGCTCAGCCCCTTCACACCATCAGGAGCAATCCCGAAATATTTAGTGAAGATTTATCTTTACAGCAGATGTGCAGTCGATAACAAGGGCCATCCAAGAATTTGAGAGCCCTTATTTCTACAGGTGGAGAAAGAGATACGAAGGCAGAAAGTGTTTTAGAAAAGCCTTTCAAAACTACACTCCCTTTGCAAACATGCAGCGTTAGCTAGAGAAGCGATAACAAACCTACGACACTTGTGTGACAGATGGAACGCCAGGCCATTTTTGGTGGCACATCAGCCCTCAAAACCCGCTGTGAGTCCTGCTAGAGAGCCTTGCTCTTGCGCAGCCTCTGAGGTATCCAAAAATTGCACAAGCATTCTCACACAATTTTCTGAGGACCTTTGTATGCAGCTTCCCAAGGATTAAGAGGCCTCCAGACCAGAGATGGGCTTCGAAAATTTTAGCAAGGGGTTCTCTGCCTGGTTGCTTGGTGGGTAGGCCATGGTGGGCGTGGTCTAGTCGGCCTCCTGCACCATGGCAGGGGGGAGAGGTTTGTCCTCCCCGGGCTCTGGAGGCTTTCCTTGAGGCTCTGGGAGGGTAAAAACAGTCTCCCCATGCTCCGGAGGCCCTCTGGAAACGGGCCCGTTTCCAGCTTCCGAACTTCCAGCAGGCCAGTTTTTCACCTTCCCCGAGACTCCACGCGCACCCTGCACTTACCTGCATCTAAAACGGGCCATGTAGGATTCCTGGGAGGGGCGGGGTGGACGGGGCCAGCCAGGAGTGGGATTTGTGGGTTCTCCGAACTGCACAGAATCTTAGTAGAGGTTCTCCCAAACCCCTGCAAATCCCCAGCAGCCCCACCCCTGCTCCAAACCATTAGAAGTCACGCATGAGGACATTGCTCTCGCACAGTCTCTAAATGATCCTTAACCTTTCGGGCACCAGGGACTGGTTTCAGAAGAAAAACTATCTTCCACAAACCAGGAAGGGGCGCAACCTAGCTCCTGTGTATGCACAGATGAAGCTTCATTCCCTTGCCCACTGCTTGGCATGGCCTGTTTCCTAACAGGTCAGAACCAGTTAGGGACCTCTGCTCCAAGGCATCTGAAAACCGCATGAGCATTCTCACGTGATTTTCTGAGCCTCCATGTTTTGGAGGGTAGGGAGAAGAGAGCAGGAGATGAGAGTCCAGATAGGAAATCAAGAGGTGGGGTGTGTGTGTGAGTGACACGGTGAGTCAAGGTAAGTCTTTTCTGAATTTTTAACATGCCAAGCCCAAAAGGTATACCAATATTGAGCTAGACAGTGACATGGTGAAAATGATTTCCATTTCCAGACACTCCTGGGAATTCTCTCCCCACATATTCCATGATGAAAAGACCCTGAAAGATATTTGACATTGCCTGTGATTCTATGTGAGTAGGGAATAATATTTCTCACCATAGTGATTTAAAGATGTGTGGGCTTCAACTCCCAGAATTCTCCAGCCACCATAGCAAGTTAGTTGTTGCTTATTTGGCTATCATATCTAGCCAGATCATAAAATTAAACTCTTGCTAAATTCACACATTACAGCAAGCCATAAAATGTACTTTATAAATCCCTATGTATGGATTCATATAACAGGCTAAGACCCTAACAAAGTACAGTGGTACCTCAGAACCATTAATTAGTCCCAAGAGATGCGGCCCCAAAAATGATGAATATCAAACAAACCATGTGACTTACTACGTAATCCTTGGTTTCGGATGGGAAGGACTTTATATCTGTCCCTTTTCCTATGTCAGGGCGCTTCCCAGCATCAATATCCACTGAGTGCCAAATTTGACAAGTTATGAAGTAATTGAGTATCAAGGTACCACTATGTATTATAGCACAGTATGCAAATTATGTCACTGTGATCTCCCTAGTTATTTTTAATTGTGGCTCACAGAAGGCACACGATATACCATATTTTTCGGACTATAAGACGCACTGGTGAATAAGATGCACCAAGATTTCGAAGAGGTAAGCAAGAAAAAAAAAGTTTTTGCTCTCCCCAGGAGCACTCTGCAGGCCTCCCAAAGCCACTGCATGCCCCGTTTTTGCAAAAAACTGGTCGTTTTTCGCAAAAATGGGATGCATGGGGCGGGGATTTGGGCTGTATTTGGTGTATAAGACGCACCAACATTTCCACCCTCTTTTTTTTGGGGGGGGGGGTGCATCTTATACTCCGAAAAGTATGTTAGTTGTACTAGTGAACCTCAAGACGATCTCCATCGCATCTGATTAACCATTGAATATTTGCTTAGACGAGTGTTTCTAACTGGAAGCCTGAAATTATGTGGATGTCAGCTCCCAGAATTCCTTAGCCAGATTCTTGACAGCTGAATTCCACACACCTTCAAACCACAAAGGTCAAGAAACACTGGCTTAAACCCATTCTTACACAGCATATCTGCCAGAATAATAAAGCGAAACATATTACCTTTTTTTTCAAGCTGCAATTTATCTCAACCACTACTGCAGCTAGAAGAGAAGAAATAATTCCTTGATAAAGCACTGGAATAATCGACACACAGGACTGGAATACGTGCACGAGTTCTCCAAGAGGCTCTCGAACAGACTGAATTAACTATGGGAGGGAAAAATCAGCTTTATAGTCAAAAAGCCTATATGATGCCTATATGTCTTTTAAAGAAGCTGAGACAAAAATGTACAACTACACAGATTAAAAAAATACAAGGCTTCCAGAAAAACTTTTACTTTAAAAGCTGAATTCTTTTCAGATTCTTTCCTAAAAAATCTGCAGTAAAATACTTCTATTTTCATACAGAAATAGGTCTCTTTACTCTGAAGGGACCAGGCAAATCTAGCATGTGGGCCGCCAGTGGACAGCAGAGCTGAAGCAGATTTGGACATTTGGATGATGGCTCTGTGTCGGAGGCAGAGAGGGGGCCAAGGCCATCTGGTAGTTCTTTGCTGCCTTCAGAGTCTGACATCAGCAAGGCAGAAGAATAGCGTGAGCCTGTTCCCAGTGTGTGCATGTGTAGAGCTTCCAGGAGATGGGAACAATTAAGGAAACAGAATCGACTTGGGAATAAGGCTTGGAGATGATTGGCCCTTCCCGTTAAGACATAAAAGAGAAGCAAACGGGACATGAGCTTTTGCAGGAACCAATTGGTTCATCCGGCCGATTGAAGATTTGAAAATTCTGTTTGTGACTCTGTGCCAAGTTTAGCCTTGCCCTGCCAAATTAGCTCTTTGGCAGCGTTCCACGTGAGATAGGTGGGTGTTGATAACCTCCCTCTGAAAAACTGTTTATCAAGACTTGCGGACTGTAAATGAAAGTAATTTACAGCAGTATGAATTAAAGAGGTTTGCCGGGACTAAGTTTGTGCTGTTTAATTTCTAAGGAAGCCTAGGTCAGAACATTGTACTTCTCAACTTACAACCACAGCTGCAACTGGAATTTTGGTCCTCTGTCGTGACAATTGTAAGTTGAGACATCTACATAACTGTACTCAGTTTTATTACTGTCTTAATGGTGATTGTAAGTCCACATCTATTCTCCCAAACAGGCGATTTTCCGGAAAATTGGCAACCCCCTGCAAATTGCAATCACATGACTGCAGGACACTGCAACCAGTTGTAAATATGAGCCAGTTGCCAAGTACCTGAAATGCAGTCATATAACTGCTGGATTGGGGTAGGGAATGCAACATTTAAAATGGCTGGAGCGGTTTTATGGGCCACAAAGCATTCTTTCCAAGACTGTTATAACTCTCTACAGCCGTTAAACAACTGGTCATTAATTGAGGACTACCTGTATCTACTTCCCCTTACGTCACTACAGCACAAACTTCAGAAGAAATAGCCAAACATTCCAATTCACCCAGGGCTATTTAAAGGAGACTGAAATCAATATCAGAGTCCAGGGGCAATCATTTTATAGAATTATTTTCCAATATAAAGAGGCATTAAAAGGCTCAAGAAGAAACAGTCATGAATCTTTATAATCTAAAATAAAACAAAAAAGAAACCGAGGCTGAGAAAATAACTTAATAGCCTTACAATGAATTGGAAATATGAAAGGCAGGTAGCAGAGACAATAAAATATGACATATTCTGGATAAAACAATATGAAGTCTAGTTTTTAAGCTAGTCCACCTTTAATTAATATTGACTTGAGAATTACAGGCAAGTCCTCGAAAAGAAATTAAGAAACTGTGCAGCACAGAATCTAATAATTGCAAGTCCTACCATGGCATCTTGTGCCTGTGCTGTCCCTTTAGAAAGCAATAATTTTATTTCTCTAAACAATATTATCACCTAGCTATGAAAAGTTATCCTATCATCTCTGAAACTTAAAGGGGTTTTTGTTTTGTTTTTTGCATTTACATCCCTGCCCTGCCTATCACTGGCCCTTTTTACAAAGTGATTTTCAAAGGAAACTAAAAAAATAAAAATAAAATAAAAGCAAGGGTAAAAAGTGTTATCTTGGAAAATATGGGACTGTATAATGATTTTCATGTGAAGTTGTCAAAGCTCCCACTTAAAAGACTACCAAGTTCTGAGCGATTTTTAGTTCTGTCACAAAATGTCACCCAGTGTCAACTTTTTCATTAGAAAACTGAACACCTTTGCTAATGTGAGTTGGTTAGAAAGTAATTGCATGTTGGTACTTTAAAAGGAAGACGAAGTCTGAAATATACTGGAAACGTTCAAAGCAAAACTTAAAAGTCTGGAGCTATGGTGGAGGACCATTTCTCCCAATTACAGCTGCAGAATTCTTTCTTTTATAAACAAGGATCAGAATGGGATTGGTTATTAAAACTAAGAACAATTGCTGAAATGGAAAAATTCAAACTGGGGGGAAAACATAAAATCATGGCCAAGTTTAGATGCAACCAGTACCTGTATCCCTTTTTCTTCTTGTCTTCTGAGCATAAATGCCATAGACTCTAGAATTTTCTGGAACATTTTCTGAACATTATTTAGAAGTTCTGTGCAATCAGTGTTGACAATGTCACAGGCTAAGAAAGCTTCAACAATCTCTCTCAGGATAGAAAGTAACATTGGAATGAAAGTGGAGCCTTTTCCTAACAAAACAAAACAAAACAAAACAAAACAAAACAAAACGACGTGATGGTGCAGCAAAAACAGTATAAGCACACTCTAAGATTGTATCTTCAAAAGTGTAGTGTCTGGATCAAAAAAAAGAAATTGAATCTGCCTATTCAGCACTGATCAGACTTCCCCTTCCATTTATCTCTGTAAACCCAGTTTTTATTTATTTGTTTTATTTATTAAATTTATGTTTTTGGAAAAAGTTGGACACATTGGAGGGGATCCTTGGGAGAGGAAACAAGGTAATAAGCAGTCAGGAAGAAAAACATTATGAGGAATGCTTGGACACATGGAGCAGGCTTAGTAGCTACCTGAAGGTGGAGTAGAACAGTTCAGAATTGTTATAGAGCAGTGATGGCTAACCTTTTTGCCGTTGCATGCCAAAAGTGGGGGGAGCGTGCTGGGGTCACACGCAGACGTGCCCACTGCCATAATTCTATGTGCCCTCCCCCCGGTGCTCCCCCCGCTTTTGGCACGTGATGGCACGGTGGGCCTGGTAGGCCCATTTTCTGCTCCCCCCCAGGTTCCAGAGCCTTTCTAGGAGCCTGGGGAGGGCAAAAACGGCCTTCCCCATCCCCCCAGAGGCCCTCTGGAGGCTGGAAACAACATGTTTCCTGACTTCCGGTGGGCCCAGAAGGCCCGAAAATCAGCTGGCCAGCGCATGCATGTGTGCTGGAGCTGAGCTCGCATGCCCACCAATATGGCTCCACGTGCCACCTGTGGCATCCGTGCCATAGGTTCGCCATCACGGTTATAGAGGAAGAAACAATGGGTTAAAATTACAGAGGAATAACTTTTGGTTATGTTCTGGAAATAAATCCCATGAGCTGCTCAAAAGTTTGCCTTAGGAGGCAGTAATTTCTCCTCTGCTGAATGTGTGCAAATATAACACTTGTCCTGGATGCCACGGTGGTGGATTCCTGGCCAGTGTGAGGAGTTCACTAAATGATTTTCAAACACTCTTCCAACCTTACATTCTATGAAGAAATAAGATGTGTAGCAGACATAAACTTACCGTATTTTTCAGAGTATAAGACACACATTTTTCCCTCCTAAAAGAGGCTGAAAATTTGGATGCGTCTTACACTCCAAATGTAACCCCGCGCGGTGCCCAAAAATGGCTACCTGGAACAGCTGCTGCCTTCTCTTACCCCTTCTGCACTTTGCCTGCTTTAGTCACTGGAGCTCCCTCCGAGGATCAGCTGTTTTTCAGCCCCAAACCAAACAAAGCCATCTTCTGTGTTTTGCCTGATTTTCTAATTGCTGTTCCCTCCGACAATCAGCTGTACTTTAGAAGCACAGCCCCAATCAGCCCCAACCTCAAAATCAGCAAGCAAACTAATGTGCTAGGACTAGCCAGATGAATACCTGATAGGCAGAATCCCCCCCCCCCCCATTTTCCTCCCCAGAAACTAAGGTGCGTCTTATAGTCCGGTGCGTCTTATACTCCAAAAAATACGGTAGTTATTCCATTCCAAATATATCGTTAGAGTCTTCCACTCCCGGAATTCTCAGCAACAGTCTTGATGTTTCAAATTCTGAAATTGATATCTAGAGGGCCCACAAGGGGAAGGGTAATAAATTTACTAATTCCTGGAAGTTGTTGAATTTGTATTGTTTCAATAAAAAAGACAGTTACAAGTATACTCCTTATAAACTAATGGAGGGAACCGGGAATCTCTTAAGAAAACAGCAACATTTCAATTACATTTCATCACATTATTTTTCATATATATCATATGCTTTGTATGCCATATGTTTGACTTTTAAAAGCTAGCCTTTTAGTGGTCTAAGTATTGTCTTGAAAATAAAATATTCAGAAAAACATATGGGAAAGCACACCAGCAATAAAGTCTGATATATCTATATCATATAGGACAGTGATGGCTAACCTTTTTGCCGTCGCATGCCAAAACTGGAGATCGCGCAAGGGGGGGGGAGTCACGCGCATGCGTGCCCACACCCATAATTTAATACACCCCACCCTCACGCATGCACGAGTGACCGCCCCGTGCTCCCCCCGCTTTTGGCACGTGATGGCAGGCTGGGCCTGGTAGGCCCATTTTTTGCCCTCCCGAGGCTCCAGAGCCTTTCTAAGAGCCTGAGGAGAGCGAAAACGGCCTTCCCCATCCACCCAGAGGCCCTCCAGTGGCCAGAAACGGCCCATTTCCCAACTTCCAGTGGGCCCGGAAGGCCTGAAAATCAGGTGGCCGACACACGCATGCACACTGGAGCTGAGCTAAGGCAACGCTCGTATGCCCTCACATATGGCTCCGCATGCCACATGTGGCACGCGTGCCATAGGTTCACCATCACAGATATAGAATATAATTTTGAGAATTCTTTTATCAGTTACTATATTTATATATTGTGATGTCTGTCATTGATTTTATGTTATCCTAATGGTTTTAGAGTAAGATAAGATCAGTCTTTACTATTTGTTAGATAGTATGTATTTTATACAATCAAATAGAAAAAAAATACAATAGATAGATAGATAGATATAGATATATACACACAAAAATCATACCGCTGTATATGATCCTAGATGCCAAGTTCAGAAGACTACCTTGAAATTCGAAATCACCAAGTCCAACAGCTATAAGATCTTTGCACACCGCTAGATAAGTCTTTGTACAAAAACAAAAAACAGGTATGTTTTACATTTATAAACCAACAAAAACTTACTTTTTGTATACTTCTAAAATGGCACAACTAAGATTTGGTCATTTTTCAGATGTTTTTTCAGAAACAAAAGTTACTAGTTCTCAATAAAGTAGAAACTACTAAAAATGGTTTAAATGCTTTCATCCAATTTATTTTTAGAAATTCCAGTTTCTTAATGTCATACCAGCCCTGCTGAGGAAAAACAGTATGGATTTTGCAGAGGGGAAAAAAATTAGTGGGTTTTTTTTCCACACTGTGTCTATAAGTGTATAGATGAAGATGACCATGTAGATATTATGGTACTTAGTGTATTTTTCACTCCATAAAACGCACTCCCCCCCCAAAGTGGGTGGAAATGTCGATACATGTTATGGAGTGAATATTGCATCACATTGTGGTGGCGGAGGGGAGGGGGTTGGTGGTGTGGCAGCGACAGGCAGCAGCAGCGAATAGCCTGTCACCTCTACCTATCGCTATTGCCGCCTATTGGCGGTTGGATCAGCTTCCTGGAATACCGCCTATCAGCTGTTCCAGGCGGCAGGGATCTCCGCTGCCTATTGGTGGTGGCGAGCAGTGGCAGCAATAGCCGGGGAACGTTAGCAAAGGCAGTAGTCAGAGGAGGTAGCAATGGCGCCATTTCCAGGTGGCCAGCCTGCTAATCGGTGGGGCTACTGGAGGCTGGGATCCAGCTGTCGTTCAGCTGGTGAGTGCAACGGAGCGGAGCCCTGACGAGCCATGTGCTAGGGCTGGGAGAGAGAGGCAGATTTTTTGTTTTCTTGTTTTTCTCCTCTAAAGCTAGGTGCACCTTATGATCCAGAGTGTCTTATGGAGCAAAAAATATGGTAAGCGAGTTTTCAAATACTTTTTATAAAGTTTCTCATCAAAAGCTTTTGGGCTAACTTAGAGACCATGCAAAAAACAAAGAATAGGAACAAAATAGGATTTTTTTCTCTGTGAAGGTAAATAAGGATCTGAGAGAACAAATTCTTCACTTGATCCTAAACAGTACTAAAAGATCTTGATTTTTAAATTCATGAGCACTGCAACTATTCCATAGCTAGCTAAGCCTGCAAATATCACACTATTCAGAGTGGTGAAAAATATGAGTCAGAAGACCTCATAAGAATCTCTTTAAAATGGATGAAGAGTCAACCAAATGACAAATGCAGTTCAATTGAATTAAACATAAAGATATGTACACGTGTTGTGGTCTGTCAGCGGCCTGTGCAGCTAGTAGCCGATTCCGACAGCGAGGAGGCTGGTATGGTGCTGCACCAGCAGCCTGTGCAGCTGGCACTTGAGTTGGACAATGAGGAGGCTAGAGAAGATGTGGTGCCAGAGGCGGGATTCAGCCAGGGCCTTCAGAACCTCCAGAAGCTCCCATAAGTGAACAGGAAGAAGAGGAGCCTCTTCTTGATGCACGGGCGCGCAGAGCTGCCAAAAGGCAGGAGTGGCTACTTAGGAGGCAATCTCCTCGAGAGTAAGGCTTGGGGCTAATTGGCCACTCCCTTAGCCTATTTAAGGAATGACGACGACTGAGGCAATTTGCGGGGAACAACTTCGTTCACTCTCCTTCACGTCTTGATCTTAGGTCTCTGCAAATTGCTCTGGGCTTTCTGCCAATCATAGTAAGATTACGATTATTTATTCTTTGGATTCTTGTAGGCTGTTAAGAAAGTTAATTAACAGCCTTTATTTGAAAAAGACTGATTTAATTTAGTAAACTAAGGTTTGTACAGACTTTATGTGTGCTGAGTTCTTTGGGGTCCATAGCTGGGGCAGAACAACACAGGAGAAAAAACTCTAATTCCCCATTCACACAAATGGGTTCTGGCCAGTCATAGTGAAAGTGTCAACCGAATATAGAGACAGTTCTCGAGTTACAACCAAAATGGAGTTTGCCCATTAGTTAAAAGTCAGTATGGTCGTAAAATGGGTCAATTGCATGACTGAATTGATTTTATGTCTTTTTGCAACAGTTATTAGATCAATGTGATGGTTGTAAAATGAACAGTATGGTCAATAAATGAATCCTGTCATTGTTAAACAAACCAATTTAACAGGCGAATACTTTGTTGCGATAAAAAAACTGCAGAAATGCAGTCAGCACAGAAACAATATAAATTTACAGGTCATACAGATTAAGAGTTAGAAAGGACACTGTAGCAGTGGTGAAATGTAAAGTTTGTTACTACCGGTTCTGTGGGCGTGGCTTGGTGGGGAAGTAATGTGACTGGGTGGGCGTGGCCAACTTTTTTCTTTTTAACTTTTAAAAGCATTTTTGGCCGAAGAGGTTGTAGAAAAAATGCTTTTAAAAGCCTCTGACAATCCCAACTGAGCCGCATGATCATCAGAGGCTTGCTTTTTTTAAAAAAACTTTTAAAAGCATTTCTTCGGCCAAAGAGGTTGTAGAAAAAATGCTTTTAAAAGTAAAAAAACCAGCCTCTGATGATCGCGTGGGTCAGCTAGGCATGTGGGGGGGGGGGGGCGCCGCAGAGATTTTCGCTACTGGTTCTCCAAACCACCCGCCTCCATCACTACCGGATCAGGCGATCCGGTCCGAACCGGGAATATTTCAACCCTGCATTGTTAGGTCATATAGTCCAACTCCCTACCCAAGCAGGAGACTCTGCACAATTTGTGACAAATGGCAGTCCAATCTCTTCGTGAAAGCCTCCAGTGATGAAGCTCCCACCAGGCAAGCTGGTGGCAAGCTGTTCCATTAGTTGATTGTTCTCACTGCCAGAAAATTCCTCCTTATTTTTAGGTTGACTCTTTCCTTGTTCTTGACAGGATTAGGCCAGGGAAGAAGTTTTTAAAATATTAATACAGAGCAGGAGTTTCTTGTCAGAGTTCTTATGTCTTTTTAAATATACCTTCTAATCAGCAGAATTGTTTTTATTAATTTGGAATAGGGTTTCTATATTTATGTATTTTGATCTTGAATTTTCAGCATTTAAGTGTTAGCTTACAGTATTAGACTGTAAACATTTCAAATTATCTTGTAACTGTGTTGCTTGTGTGCGATGGAGCAGCCACAATTTCTGAAGGCAAGCTACTCCATTGGTTGGTTGGTCTCACTCTTAGGAAATTACTTCCTAGTCCTAGCTTGCTTCTCTCTTTGGTTAGTCCATTGTTTTTTGTCCTGCCTTTTGGTGCTTTGGAAAATAGTTTGACCCCCTCATTTTTGTAGGAGCCCCTCAAATTTCCTGACAGAACAATTAATCAGTGGAACAACTTGTCTCCAGAAGTTGTAAATGCTCCAACATTGGAAGTTTTAAAGAAGAGATTGGATAACTATTTGTCTGACGTGGTGTAGGGTTTCCTGCCTAAGCAAGGGATTGGATTAGAAGACCTCTGTTATTCTATTCTGTTCTATTCTATTCTGTTCTGTTCTGTTCTGTTCTGTTTTATTCTATTCTATTCCTATATATTGAAACAATGCTATTTTATTGTGTTGTGCTATTTTATTGTGAGTTGGACTAAAGAAAAATTTCTTAAGGGTAAGACCAATAAAGTTGGCCACGCCCACCCAGCCACATGACCACCCAGCCATCCGGTCATTAGGACAGAGAACCAGTTGTGAAATTATTTGAATCCCATCACTGACCATGCCCCCCACCCCAACTATTGAAATTTCCAATTTGGATCAAACATCTACTTTTTGGGGTCTGTATTAACTTTGATTGGTTGCTAAATGACTGGTTGTAAGTCAAGGACTACCTGTATAGGAGCTGTGAAAAAGGCAAATTCCATGCCAGGGAAATCTGATGGGATTGAAAATAAATACATCAACATTGTAATTTCTTTATACGAATTTGTGGTACATCAACCCTGAGAGTAATGTGAAGAGTTCTAATTATCAGGTCTGAGAAAAGGATTTAAAAGAGCTGGGATGTCAAACCGGAGCAACCAAAACAATCTATAGAAGGAAAGAATGAATGCTTAGAAATCATTAGTTTGAAAAAAAAAGAAAAGAAAAGAAAACCAGGCGGGAACATTATCAAGGTATCTAAAATCAATTCCTGACAAATGATTCTGTAAGTAGCAGGAGGTTTGAAACCAGCTTTCCACAGGCACGCATCCCAGGTGACCAAATACAGAGAACACAATGAAGAACAAAGGATGCCTGATATCACGTTCAATGTATGCGCCAGTCACAATCACCCTGCCTGGCTGATTGCACAGGATTGTTAAAGAATGAAATGAAAGGAAGGAGAAGTGAACAGGGTTGAACTCCTGGAAGAAAACTGTAATATAAATACAATGAATAAAATAAAATAATGTGTTTTTGATTAGATGGAAAACTAAAATGCAGAAGTAGTTCTAAATCCTAGGTTGCCTCTAAACTGGGAAAACAAACTATATTTGTTTTATAGGGAGTGGGGGGGGGAACAGGAGGTGGAAGGAGTATTATGCAAATTCATTGCCTTGAGTTACTTACAAAGTAATAAAAGGAGGATAAAAATCTAATAAATAATATAGCATGCTAAATAGGGAACCAATACACACACACACACACACACACACACACACACACACACACACACACACAAATAGAATACCTGAATCACATGAGAGATTTCACTGGATGACTTCAAGCAACTCTCTTCTTCCTCTAACAAAAAATGAGGCATAATGCTGTTTTCTATCCAGGTTCCCATCTTCTTCAAAGCTGAGAGATAATCCTGTTCTTCAGAGACAAACTGTTAAGAGAAAGAAACATACTATATTTTTCGGAGTATAAGATGTACCTTCCCCCCCCCCCGCCCACCCACTGGCCCCCACCCTTTGGCCTCTGCCTCCCAGTTTACCTCCTTGCAGTAAGCAGCAAGAAGAAACAGTCCATTTCAGCTTCAACACGGCCTAATTAGCACAAGTTGATTGGATTGGCCTCCCGACTTTCAGCTGTTTTGCTCTCAGCTGTTTTGCGCAGGCCTCTGCTGCTTGCTGCAAAGAGGTAAATTGCTGGAGCAGATTTTTTTTCCCTTGTGCTAATCAAGCTATGCTGGAAAACGAAAATGAAAGTAAAGCAGGCTATTTGCTGTTTTGCTGCAACGAGGCAAAATTGCTGGGAGGCAGAGGCAGATTTTTTTTCTTGTTTTCCTCACCAAAAAAGGTAGGTGCGTCTTATAGTCTGGCGCGTCTTATACGCCGAAAAATACGGTACCCAGTTACAATGGAGTTTCAGGGTTTAAGATTCATTCTACTCAAATGGATAGCAGCTCTTTGACTTACGGTACCTTATGTAAAAGATGTATATTGAATCTACAGTAGAGGCTGAAGGCTCTCACTGCCGTTGCTTGATAAAGGCCAAAATATGCCAGGTTGGACCCTTGAATATAAGAATCTAGCGCATCCTACAAATTGGGAGAAGAAATATTAATGTTTAATATTAACTTAAATTATATAATTAAATATTTAAACTCTCTTTTTTTAAAATAAAATAATTTTTTTTAAAAATCCCACTATAGATACGTGGTTTGAAATATTGGTAATCTTTCCCGTTTCGTCCAAATTTGTAGGCATTTTATTTATTTCAAAATGTTTTATATTGTCTTTTGAAACAGAAACATCCACCATTCCAACATTTAAAATTATATAAGGCTGGGACTGCATTTGATGGGGGTTGATTTTTAATTTTTGCTTTTGATTTTAGCGACAATGACCTCGGTGTTAGGCTTTATATTCTCAAGTTCCCTAATTGCAATAGAGCTTGATTGTTTTTATAAGCAGCAGGGTGGCTGCCCATTTAATAATAAAAAAACTGGGAGTGAGCTGCACAGATTGCTTTTCTTCTAGCGGATTTTGTAAGACGTAGCCAGTTCAGTGCCATTGATGCAAAAGGTCAGTGTAACGGCTTTGCTTTTGAAATGGAGGTTTATTCTCCCTCCCCAAATCCTTGCGCCTCCACCATGTTTTTAAAAAGAGGGGAAAGAAGATAATGACTGAGCCCCATCCAAGAGGAAAATGTTCTGCCCATGCAGGATTTTTCTGTACCTCTCAGTATCATGTCCACCCACAGCCACTTTATTATCATCCTAGCACAAAACAAATTTCACACCACCGACTTGGATATAAATATCCAATCCGACATCCAATTGGTTCAATGTTCAATAAACAAATCCAACATTAACGCACTGCGGAGTTTTAAGATACGTTCGTTTTATGAAGAAGTATGACTGTCATTTTGAAGTTATTCTCATGGCAGTGCATTCCAGTCCCTGTGTAGCAAGAGCAGTAGCACTTAGACTTTTTGCCGCTTTACAGTGCTTCACAGCCATCTCTAAGCAGTTTACAGAGGCAGCCTATTACCCCCAACAACCTGGGTCCTCATTTTACCAACCTCAGAAGGATGGAAGGCTGAGTCAACCTTGAGCCTGGTGAGATTTGAACTGCTGAACTGCTGGCAACAGGCAGTCAGCAGAAGTAGCCTGTAGTACTACATTCTAACCACTGCGCCACCACGGCTCTGTGAAAGGGAGACACCGGATTGGATCCAGCAGCACACAAGATATGTGCATGAATAAGATTCCCTTTGGGATCTTTGCTCTACATGGCCAGCTAATGTTACCTAAATCACTACTGCCCCATATTGGCACACATACTGGGCATAGGGAATGAGCCCTTTTTATGAAGAGCAGTAGACATGAGTCAATTGACTGTTTGCTACATTTTGTTGGAAGAAACTGCTTAAAACTTTATTAAGCACTTACAGGATGAATAGAGATAATCCTCAACTTGTAATCATTTCTTTAGCGACCATTTGAAGTTATAAAGGCACGGAGGAGAAATGACTTATGAACTGTCCTTACACTTACGACCAGTGGTGAAATCCAAATTTTTTTACTACCAATTCTGTGGGCATGGCTTGGTGGGCGTGGTTTTGTTTGGTGGACATGGCTTGGTGGGCGTGGCAGGGGAAGGATACTGCAAAATCCCCATTCCCTCCCCACTCCTGGGGGAAGGAAATTGCAAAATCTCCATTCCCACCCTTCTCTGGGGCCAGCCAGAAATGGTATTTGCCAGTTCTCCAAAGTGCTCAAACTTTCTGCTACCAGTTCTCCAGAACCTGTCAGAACCTGCTAGATTTCACCCCTGGATGCTTATGACCATCACAGATCCCTATGGTTATGAGATCAGATTTGGGGTGCTTGGCAACCAGCATGTATTTACAATGGTGGTAGCATCCTAGAACCATGCAATTACGAATTGCAACCTGACAAACAAAGTCAATGGAGGTGGCCAGATACACTTAGTGACTGCGTGATTTACTTGACAACTGCAGTGATTCATTTAATAGCCATGGCAAAAAAAAAAAAAAAAAAAAGATTGTTAAGACTCACTTAACAACCACCTTTCCATTAGCAATGGAAACTCTGGGCCCGATTCTGCCCGTAAATCGAGTACTACCTATAAAGGACATTCAGGAAGAAATCAGTTGCATCTAAAGAAAGCATTATTAGAAAAAACCTGTTAGAACTGTTTCAGATGATTGTATAATAATGGTGGAGCTGACCTTTCCGCATTCAAGAACTCTCAGAAGCTGGTCCAGTTTCTTTCTGGGCAGGGACAAAAGGCAGTTTCGGTTCATACAATGAGTCAGTAAATATTCTAAATAATCAAGGGCCAGTTCCGGTTTGGGCTCATCCGTTTCTTGGATTTGTACTTGGCGTTTAGTCTCATTAGTCTAAGAACAAGGAATAATATCCTTTTATTTTTAAGCATGAAATAGAGAACAATAAAACCCACCCACCCCAGAAGCTGCATAAATCTACGCAGCAAACCTCTCTATTCCTTGGCTCAGGCATTATCCAAACACAGATTAATTCAAGGATATGTCCTAATTTGCCCCAGCGACACAGACAGTCAAGTAGGGTAGAATACTTCTTTTCAGTCACACCACTTTCCATGTTCTTCAGTTTTGAAATCACACCGCAACTGGTGACAAGTAGAGAAACGGTGAGATGTTCGATTAGATCAAAGAGAAAAATCTATCTCCCTTCTCCCTCCCCCCAAAAATCTTTCCAGCCTTTCAGCTATAGAACTTTTCACTAATCAAACCTATAGAGCCTTCTTTTCAAAGAAGAGCTTTTGATCTACATTTTCGGCTTTACAAAATAATAAGCCATACCTGAATGTAGGAATAGCAGTAGGTGGGATGAAAGATGCCAAGATAATTATTGGAGACACACAACGATCGTCCTGTGAGAAGCACACACACAAAATAAAACCCACTAGAAATCTTTGTTAAGCAGAAGAATTGAGAGTACATCAAATGGTATCCCTGTATTTTAAAGAATAACAATAAGCTTTCAGAAAAATACATCAGCAAGTGTGAGCTTGACACTTATTAAAGCATCTTCTTACACAGCGGCACTTACCCAATAATTTGGGCTGTCTACATAGTGCCACAAACATAAACTAATAATCCTATTGGAAGCTACATTCAGTTTGGATGACAATGTTCACAGCTGGATAATTGCTCTTAAAGGCATTTTCATAAAATTATAGTTCTGTATTTTAAAAAAAAGAGCCTACTCATTTTAGCTCCATTAATAATAAAAGCTCTAGGCTGAAACATTATTCATGTTTTAAATTAGAATAAGATTTATCAAATGCAAATGAAGATTACAATTACTGCATCAAATAAGAGGTATCTACAATGAGGTATAAGCAAAAGTGATTTCATGGAACACTGACAGAATTGTTTTCCTTATTCCTGCCCACTGAACAGGAACTTCCTGTCCTTTTCACAATCCCAAAACTATGCTTCTCCTCATCCCTATCCCTAATTTGGGCCTAGTCAGAGATTGTGCTAGAAAATGCTACAGTTCTTATACTTTTAACTCTTTCATGAATGGCATTAAGCCTTCGCAATTCAAGCCATTATATTGGCAATGTGCTGCTAAGTTAAACTCATGTGTTTAATGATAATATATAGATTGTTCCATATATAGCTCATGGTAGCAAACATTATCGGATCTGAAACTAGTAATGTTATTTGATGTTTTGTTCTCAATAGTCAACCACAGTTGGATAATACTCACATAGAGAACAAATTAAGTCAATCTTGTCTGACACTTACCTTAAATATTTTTAAATATGCTGGCAGCACAGAAGCAAACTTTTGGACAATGTGATTCTTAGCTTCTTCATTGCAATCAAGCGGTTTCTGAATACTCCTCCAGAGAATTACAATAATTTCAAGGAAGCCAGCCATGGAAGGTATATCATCAACCGAAAGTAAGTTATCTGTTATCTAAAATGCAGAATAGATTAAAATTAAGGAGGTGCCATTCTTAAATAATATGCCTAAAATTAAGGTTACTTTAAAAATGGAATAATTTGTGTGATAAGAAGGCTTGTAATATTTAAGGGAGAATCAGTGCTCCTAGGGATGTTCCCAGGGAGAATTTTTCTAAAAGTCACAACCTGTATAATGGTATGTGAAAATAACCTTGGGAGGCAGGAGGAAGAGCTGTAGACGAGGCAATGGTGTGACAAGCAGTATAAAGTCTGCAGAAGGATGGGGGGGTGTAGCAAGCATCTTAGAAGATACTCTCCCTAATTCTTGGTCTGAAAAGTGAGAGGGGAAGAGATACAGGTAGCCCTCAATTTATGAAGTGGGGCAAGAATTTCTGTAGTTAAGAAAGACAATTGTTCAATGAGTTGCACCTGATTTTACCTTTTTTGCCATGATTTTAAATGAAACACTGCAGCTTTTAAGAATTCCTACAGAAGTTAAGCCAATCTGACTTCCTTCATTTGTTTTGCTTGTTGGGAAAACCTTTCTAGCTAGAAAAGTCACAAATGGCGATCACATGACCGTGGGATGCTGCAACTGTCATAATTACATGCCGGTTGCCAAGTGCATGAATTTTGATCACGTGACTGTGGGGATGCTGCTACAATCATAGCTGCGAGGACCAATCACTCTTTTCAATGCCGCTATAACTCTGAACAGTTACTAAATGAGAGATTGTAAGTCACGGACTACCTCCATATTTTCAGACTCGCAAGATTCATGTCAGCCTTGTGACAAGAAGCAGATCCAGGAACACCACCAATAACTTTATTTTAAGGATACATTAAAGGAATCTTGTGTGAAGTAGATAGATAGATTAGATAGATAGATAGAATTCTTAATTGGCCAAGTGTGATTGGACACACAAGGAATTTGTCTTGGTGCATATGCTCTCAGTGTGCATAAAAGAAAAAATACATTCGTCAAGAATCATATTGTACAGCACTTAATGATAGTCGTAGGGTACAAATAAGCTATCGAATCATACTAAGAAACAATCAATATAAATCGTAAGGATACGGCAACAAGTTACAGTCATACAGTTGTAAGTGGGAGGAGATGGGTGATAGGAACAATGAGAAAATTAATAGTAATAGTAATACAGACTTAGTGAATAGTTTGACAGTGTTGAGGGAATTATTTTTTTAGCAGAGTGATGGCATTTGGGGAAAAACTGTCCTTGTGTCTAGTTGTTCTGGTGCGCAGTGCTCTATAATGTCGTTTTGGGGTAGGAGTTGAAACAATTTATGTCCAGGATGCATATTTTCACAGCCCTCTTTTTGACTCATGCAGTATACAGGTCCTCAATGGAAGGCAGGTTGGTAGTAATAAGTTCATTGCCATCTCTAACAAACCAGCAATGAATTACATATCTTGTGTGAAATATGTATCTTGTATAATGATATCACAAGTCATCGTCACACAAGATATATAATTCATACCATCACCTTCTTGCTATACCGATATCGTCTTGATATATATTATAGAAGAAGGTAAATGAACAGGTAGGTGACATCAAAAGCATAGTTTATATCAGCTTGCTATCATGATTGCCAAAGGCAGTGTTGATTGGGAATTTTTATTCATAAAAATTTAAAATTATTAACTAACACTCATCAAAAATAACATAATGGCCCCACAGACATTCTTGCTAGGTTATGTACTATGTCACAAGTCATGAAGTTGCTACTCACTCAGGACAAGATTGAAATTTAAACAAACCCTTTAACGCAATTTATGTAAGAACCTCTCCGAAATGGAAGGCTGTAATGCTGAGAAACATTTTCATTAATTAAAGCAGCAAAATATGCTAGCCGTATTAATCCATAGGACATCATAAATTCAAGCCAGTTGTCATAAAACCATTTTCGATTAAAACACTGATCTTACAGTCATGTTTTCTTTCTCACTGTGCTCATCTCCACTCTCAGATTTGTTTAATTGCTGTTGGATAGAGCTGTTCAAACAATTCCGAATGGCAAGCATGAGTTTAGCTGGAATTAAAGAACAAAGTATCTCAGTTATGAAAAATGACACGTGTCAGTGTGGACAGTAAAGTTACTGGCCGAAATATTGCTTCATTTAAAAAATAGCATAGTATATGTACACTTCAGCAAAATAAATAAAAGCAATTTAATAAATGCAAAACCACATCAAAATTTAAATGTTAAATATAGTTAACTCTCAATAACTAATATGTTGAGGAAAAGTTAACTACTATTTTCATTTAAAAATAAGCCTGTCCAGTAATTAGCACCTTTTAATTTAATTTAATTTAATTTAATTTAATTTAATTTATTAATTAATTATATTATATTATATTATATTTATATGCCGCCCTTCTCCGGAGACTCAGGGCGGCTAACAATGCGTTAAGCAATAGCCTTCATACTTTTGTATATTTATACAAAGTCAGCTTATTGCCCCCCCACAAACCGGGTCCTCATTTTACCCACCTTAGAAAGGATGGAAGGCTGAGTCAACCTTGAGCCTGGTGAGATTAGAACTTGCAGTAATTGCAGGCAGCTGGATGTTAAATGCTGCCTTAGTAGGAGGCATTAGCCTCCTACGCCACTCAGGCTCCTAATGCATGCATTACAATCAAGTTAGTCTTCTTTCTTCCTAACGCATTCAGTTTAGCCCAGAATTCTTCAGAAATTACTGTCCCTGGTCATTTTCAAAAAAGCAAAAGGGCTTCTTTGTGAATGTGTGGGAATATGTCTTCGACATACAAACGTGATGGACCATGTCCATTACAGTCGTAAGAGTCATGAAATAGGTCAGTCACATGGCTAATGTGCTTTTGCAGCAGTTAAGCAAACACTGTGGTGGTAAGTGCGAATTACCACAATCATTAAGTGAACACTATAGTTGTTGAGCAAGCCCATTGTTCTCTATTTATTTTTATTTTTATCATTTATTATATTAATCATATTTCTATGCTGCCCACTCTCTGAGGACTCTGGGTGGCTTACAACGATTGACAGTATACTAAATAGCATATTGCCCCCAACAATCTGGGTCCTCATTTTATCCACCTCGGAAGGATGGAAGGCTGAGTCAATCTTGAGCCGGTGAGATCTGATCTGCTGATCTAGCAGTCAGCTGAAGTAGCTGGGGTACAGCACTCTAACTACTGCGCCACCTCGGCTCTATGTCATGATTCTGCAGCGACACCATCGTAACATGTGGTTACATGACTGCAGGGTGCTGCAAAAGGTCATAAATAAATATGGACATGTTCTTAAGGACCTGAAGTGTGGTCATGCGACTACAGGAGGGGGGAGGGGGAAAGAGTAGGTCAAAATTAGTCATTAGTTCACTAAGTGATCAGCCACAAATCAAGAACTACTTGTAACACACCAATTGTTCCATATCCCAGGTCAACATCTCAAAAGTTGCTTTCTACACAATTACCTATATTGGTGGGACTAGCGTACTTGTGAGCGTATTGATAGAATATTCTAGCTGCAGATGCATTCATTTGGATGAGTGTCACACAGCGTTCACACCACACTTCTGGTTGACTGATGGGCAAAAAAGAGCTGATCAGAAGATTGACTAGCCGCCGGGACACTGGCCGTGAATCAATCTCAAGGCGAGTCAAGAGGTGCTCTACAGGACAAATTTTCCAAAACTGATTGGAGAGGACGGGAATGGGAGAGAAACAAAGTGATTGTGATTAGATGTGATAGTCGAAGTATCTTCAGATGAACTTCCTGCTGAATAATTATATGAGATCCTGCATTCTTACACAAGTTCATAAGTTGTCTCATCCGTCCACATTTTTACAAATCTGTCCCTTGAAAAGCAGCCTACATTTTGCAACATCAATTTATCTTTTACTGCTCAGGAAGCAAGACAGTTTATCTGCCTTTATCTGCATTGTACTCATTGATTTTAGATTAGCCACTTGCAGACAGAACATCAGAGCAGGATTATATCGATGTCCAACATAGAGCTGATACTGTAGGCAGATCAGAGGTGATATTCAGTGGGTTCAGACCAGTTCACCCAAACCGGTAATAGCGACCTGCGGATGGGCCTGCCCAGCCATCCCGGCGCTATGCCGTCCTATTTAGGCACGTTTTCAAGCCATGTGCATGCATGCAAGTCACGTGCACGAGCAAAGCACATATGCGGAAGGCCGTGTACATGAGTGGACATGGGCACTCACATTTGCGAACTGGTAGGGAAAGTAAGTGAATACCACCCCTGATGCAGATAATTCTCGACTTATGACAATTAGAACCAGAACTTCAGTAGCTAAGTGAGATGATAACTGTGTCTGATTTTATGAACTTTTTGGCTACAGTTGTTAAGCAAATCATGTGGTTGTTGAACAAATCCAGCTTCTTCCACCGACATTGCTTACAATGTCACAGCTACAGAAGTCACAAATGGCAATCACATGACCCTGGAACACTGCAACTGTTGTAAATACATGCTAAGTGTCCAAATTTTGATCATGTGACCATGGGGATGCTGCGACGGTCATGTGAGGACGTAGGTGTAAGACCCTTTTTTCACTTCCATTGTAACTAAATGAACGGTTGTAAGTACTACCTGTAATTGGGGACTACCTGTATTAAATAGGAAAATGCTTTGTTTTCCAACCATGGATTAAAATAAGAATAACCAATCATTTGTTCCTTTACAGCCAGAATTCTTTTGATATTGCCTCGGCCAAGGTAGCCTGTATTTAAGCAAGGGATACTTCAGACTTTGCATTCCGACTCCAAAATCGATTCATTGTTCAGAATTGGCCAAAATTGTGGAAGCCTTTTGGGAAAAGTGTATTTTTGAGGTTTGATGGCTAATAACACCACTTTTTTTTTTTGGAGTTTCAAGATAATCCTATTCGACTGCTGGAATGGCCTAGGAATAGCCCAGACCTTAACCCAATTGAAAATCTATGGAGCCAACTAAAGAAACTTGTGAGTCAGAAGCGACGCAGCAATAAAATCCTGTTAATAAAAGCAATCATTCCATCTTGTTTTCACAATAACAGCTGCAGAACTAAAAGACTTGGTTCACTCCATGGGAAGATATTTTAAGGCCATAATTCATGCTAAAAGGTTATCCAACTAAGTATTAACTGACATGGTGATAATTTTTGTATATCTCGCAAGAATGTTCCCGGGAGTTTCTCTGGCATGCTGGAAGTGTGGGAATGGTTGTGGGACGTACTACCACCAATGGTGGACGTGCCCCAAAGCAGGCAAATATTGGTTCAAGGTTCGGAACTGGATAGTGGAAATTACAGGATACAACATAGAGCTGAAACCAGAGATTTTTTTATTAGGAATGAAACCAAACAAAATAACTAAGGAAAAATGGTACTTGATCCTCCACATCACTACCGCAGCTAGGATATACGCGCAAGAATGGAAAAACGAATTAATACTCACAGAAAATATATTGATTTGGAAAATTACAGAATGCGCAGAGGCAGACCGGTTAACGAAATTACTTAGGAACCAAAAAGATATTATTACAAATGTTGGAATTTATGGTATAATTGGTGAAAAAAAGAGAGGGAAATGAAATGGATTGTATTAGTGGTATAGGCGCAGA
>WNWU01013631.1:7132252-7216070 GCA_012654045.1 Ptyas mucosa | reverse complement strand
AAGTGTTATTAGCTAGTTTTAGAAAATACACTTTTCCCAAAAGGTTTCCACAGTTTTGGCCACTATTGTAAGTACTTTACAGCTGTATTAGAATAATTACACATCTTCCAGGAATGGGGTCTGAACCATAGAGACTTCTATTAGACAGAATATTTTACTGATCTGATCTTCATTGATCTGGTTTGTTGATGTAGAGAATAAATCAACAATACAATCCTGACTTATTTTCTGCCGTCTCAGGCTATTCAGTGACATCTCTAACTCATGCCATCCCTTCGGCAGAATGCTACTTCGCAGCTGAAGAAAAAAAAATTGAATCTCTTGCAAAGAAAGAGCACATGATTTCAAAAAATAAATCATGGGAATATAATCAAATGCTACCGTTTAGCTGTTACTCTACTACTGAACCAACCATAAAGATAACTGCTAGCAAAACTACAGGAAAGAAAGAATATTATAAGTTCTTTCTTATTGATTAATTTAAAAACGTAACAATGGCAAATTGTTTGGGGTGAAATGTTAATGAATTCTTTGGACTATTTTCCTTTTAAAATATTGATGAATGCACACACTTCAGAATAAATTGCCTAGTTTTTTATGCCTTCTGTTTGCAGCCTAGCAAACTAATTTATCCCACCTTTGCAGCCTTTGTAGCCTTAATTTTCAGCAACATATCAACGAAAGCCACCCTAACTTTCTCTGAATTGTCATGGAGATTGTATTTCAGGGTTGGCAGAAGCTGTTCCAGTAATGGGTGGCTCAGTATATTGTCCAAAATTATAGGCAAGCACTGGAAGAGAAACAGAAAAATATCAACAAAAGGTTATCACAACAGGGCTACTTGAATTGAATCTATTCTAAGTGCCAAATACCTGAAGCTAAGAGGACAGAAGCTGGGGAATGAAAAAGAGCAAGACAATCCATTATTATTAAACATGTCATTTAAATGCAAAGTAGCATGTGGGGTGATGATACAAATTCTCTATTAATATTCCTTCAGAGAATGTGCTGCTAAAGCAGAACAAAGAGATCAGATATACAGATGAACGAATCTAGAACCAATGATTTTAGATGGTTCTCTGTCCAGCTGATGTTTTATTTCAGGTTAAGGTGCCCATTGATCCAGAGTACTTGAAAAAGTGTTGCTTAGATATTAAAATTCTAATGAAATATAGCACTTTTTCACAGCGCACAGCACTTTTGCAGCATGCTTACGATTTACGAAAAGGGTGTCAAACTGGCAGCCCGCAGGCCGGATGCGTCACGCACCGGCCATGCCCACCTCATCTCCGCGAATGGGAAAAACATCACAAAACATCACATGACAGCAACATAACGCCGCAAGTTTTGACACCCATGATTTGCGATGTGCTTCCCTTGGCCCTACTTTGAAAATTTTTCTTTTTCTTAAAAAGGAAACGATACTCAAACTATGTTGCAATACTCAACATAGGAAGGTGAGTATTATAGATTCATCTTAGCGAGTCGAAGCTTAACTACACTCATCATTCAAGAGCATCAGCTTTGACGATAACTTTCCTAAACAAAGACCGTCAGTTGGGTAATGAAATGTATGCAAAAAGATCAAACTCAGAGAGCAACAAGGACCCCAAAGATCAACTTGCTGCGATAGTCTGCACTTAGATCAGGGGTGTCGAACTGGATTTCTTCAAGGGCCAGATCAGCATTGTAGTTCACCTCCGCGGGCCGGCCATCTTGGGGAAGGAGAGAGATGGGATGGCCTCCTGTTGAACCCTGCCGGCCAAAATATTTTGGCCAGCAGAGTACTGCAGTAGGCCATCCAGGCCGAAAACGCACCCATGCCCTGTTTTTGCTGCCAGAGGCACCGCAGGCCGGACTTTTGCTATTTCCAGACCGGCCCTGTGGATCAGATTTAAGCACCCCACGGTCCGCATCTGGCCCACCGTCCTTGAGTTTGACACCCCTGACTTAGATAATATCGCATTTTGTATCTATTGCAGCAAACCAACATTCATAACCAGAATTTGATGCTGTGCAAGACACAGCCTGAAATGTTAGCATCAAACATTATTTGATGCTAACCAGAAGCTACTAGAGTCCTCATATCTTACAATCATTCCTCTAATGACTGTTGAAAATTACAATAGCACTAGAAAAAGTGACTTACAACTAGTCTTCAGCTTTACGACCACTGCAGGATCCCCAAGGTCATATGATCATAATTGAGGCACTTGGCAACTAGCATGTATTTATGGCAGCTGCAATGTCCTGGGTTATGTGACTGCCATTTGTAACCTTCCCAGCCGGCTTCCAACGAAAAGTCATTTGGGGAAGTTCGAATCGCTTAACGACTGCATGATTGATTTAACAACTGCAGTGAATCACTTAACAACCATGGCAAAAAGGTTATAAAATCGAGTGCAACTCAATTAACAACTGCCTTACTTAGCAATGGAAATGATGGTCCCAATTGTGGCCATAAATTGAGGACTAGCTGTACATGCAATCTAAAGCCTAAGCATTAAGAAAGTGAAAATTTGCAGTTAAATAAAAGATGCTTTATTTGCTCCCTTACTTTAAAAACGGCACATCGGACATCAGCTGAACTTGCATCAAAAGCAAGATCTTCAATCAAAGTTTTCAGAAGTTCAGCAAGCACTGTTGCTGGAATCATCTCCCAATATTTACTTGTTATTTTACCAACTCCAAGTATTCCTGTTGAGCGGATTATGGGTTGAGGATCTTCTAAGAGAGCCTGTAAATACAATTCAAGTAAACAGCAACAATACTATGATATTCACTCTATTTTGCATTTAAGTTACTTGGCGAACAAAAATGCTGGAAACTATCTCAAGATTAACTTGAATTGGTTTCATGTTCTGGAATCTTTCCATTAGCAGAAGAAACAATAAGCAGGTGGGGGGGAAAATTAAGCTTCCTTTTCTGCAGTTCTACAAATCTGATCTGGAAAAGTCAGGGATTACCCCTTGAAGTAGATCGAAGGGGCTACATGGGAAAGAGAAGGAAAGTGCTTATAATTTTGGATGTTTTCCAACATTTTTAGACCTACTGTACTAAAGTTTTGTAGCCTACCATACTTATAGAATAAGAGCTTCCATAATATGAAATATACTTATATATCAGAAACAATAAACATTGGAGGTTTTTAAGAAGGGATTGGACAATCCTTTGTCTCAAATAATACAGGGTTTCCCGCATGAGCAGAGATTGGATTAGAAGACCTCGAAGATCCCTTCCAACTCTTGTTATTCTGTTATACAGTAACTTTCTGTGTCTCCAAAATATCTCATAATCTGTACTTTATTTGTTACTAAGATGCTCATTAGAAATTTAGATTTTGAATCAAGAAGTTATAACTACTTCGTGAAGAATGAAATAGTATCCAGTATTCGGCTGATAAGTTTTGGATGTGGTCCCCATGCTAAAAAATATAGCATTATTCATGTATATCACCCTACTTTTCCTTTGAAGTATGCAGAATAAGAAAATTGACAATGACAAGAGGAGGGGAGGGGAGGGGAGAGGAACTATCCAGATAATGAGACACACAAAAATTAAATAAAACTGATCCAAAGTTCATAGGAAGAATTTAAAAAGTACTTACAAAAAGTTCATCAAATTGCCTCTGGATTTCTTTTTCCATATCATTTTTGTTAAAACTGGGATCCAGAATAGGGAATGCATCACCAAAAAGTAGTGCTGCATTTGAACGGATCTCAGCATTCCTGGCCTGATAAAATACATGTACAACAGCAGAAGTTTGAATTAAATTTATTCTAGCTTTTGAAAATTATCCAGACGAAAGCAGGACTGTCTGAGAGAAATAAATTACCTTCAAAGCTCTCCATAGAATAGGTTGATAAAGTCTATAAAGAACTTCTTCGACTCCTTGGCGACATTTATTTTGTTTGTGGAAATAGCTCAGCATCTAATACACAAAGATAAATTAAAATGATTTAAGAGATTAGCTCCAGACGATTTTATTCAGCTCCTTGCAAAATATGACTCACATGATAGTTATATATGAAATGCACAATGTTCTGCAGCAAAATAGATGTCTAACATGTGTATGGTATATATTTGCTTTCCCTCTCAAGTAATATACATAAATGAAATACAGGTGTGTCAACCAGCAAGAGAATCTCACACAACTAAGTCTTGGTAGCCAAGCAGCCTTTCCATCTGCTCCATGACAGACTGTTCTAAATCAAAGATCCTTTCAAAACTGAGGTTGGGAAGGAATCCCAAAAGATGGTCTGAAAGAATGGCTTGAAATAACAAACGCCTCACCTCTCGCACTTTGGTGTGTAGAGGGGACTTCCGGGGAAGATGAACTGCATGATGCATGAAATCCTGAATGCAGCTGTATTCAATTACCTGAAATAAGAATACACATCCTACTTAATATTCAAAAGTTGAAAAAAGCACTTTAAAGAAACAATCATATTATACTGACTTCCAACTTGCATCCACAATGCCCTTTAGAAAGCCCCTTAACACTGGGTCAAGAAATCTTCAAGGAAGCCCCTTTTTTTGAATTAATTTAACTATAGGTCCGTGGTGGCCAACCTATGGCACGCGTGCCACAGGGGGCACACGGAGCCATATCGGCGGGCACACGAGTTCAGCGCACTGGCCAGTTGATTCTCGGGCCTTCTGGGCCCACCGGGAGTTGGGAAACAGGCTGTTTCCAGGTTCCGGAGGGCTTCCAGGGGGTGGGGAAAGCCATTTTCACCCTCCCCAGGCTCCTAGAAAGGCTCTGGAGCCTGGGGATGGTGAAAAACGGGCCTACCAGGCCCACTATGCCATCACATGCCAAAAGTGGATGGCGTGCGGGGGGGTTGCGCACACATGCACAGGAGGGGCGGGGTGCATAGAATTATGGGTGTGGGCACACGTGTGCGACACCTCCCCGCGCGCTCCCCCTGCTTTTGGCACACGATGGCAAAAAGGTTAGCCATCATTGCTATAGATAGTCTTCAACTTACGACCATAATGGAGCCTCCCCATTATGGTGCTAAGTCATAATAGTCGTAAAACAGATCAGTAACGCAAAGAAACCTGTTTTACGTTCTTTGCAGCTGTTATTAAGCAAATGCCGTGGTTATAAGTGTCATCATCACAGATATGAAGCGAAACCGTTGTTTGCTATGGTGTGGCTTTACTAAAAACCAGAAGAGTCAGTTTTAGGCAGTAAGTGTTGTAAAATGCGGTCAGATGACTGTGGGGCATTGCAAATGGGCTTAAATGCTCAGGAGGGGACCATCAGAAATTTGGATGTGATTTCAGATAGGTTGTAACCTCAAGCAGTCACTAAGCGAACAGTCAGTTGCAAGTCAAGGACTGCCTGTATGCTTTGAGCCTGCATCTTCTGAAATATATTTACTAGGGACAATTTAATTTCTCTTCTATTTTTAGGACATTTATTTTGCCTTTCTGCCAAGATGTTGACACCTCCTTTATTGAGTATCTCCTTTTTATTGAATTGTTTTAGAGTACTTCAGCTCTGCTCTGTAATAGCTTGACCACATTTTTAATTTTTATCTGGCTCATTTTACCGTGTTTCCCCGAAAATAAGACCTCCCCAAAAATATTTAAACGCATGCGCAGCCATTCCACACTATTTCCTCTGGTTAGGGAGACAGAGCTGGAAATCAGATAAATGACAAGAGGAGCCCCGTCTTGCTCCACGCATCCCAAAATAATAAGACCACCCCGAAAATAAGGCCAAGCACTTATTTCAGGGTTCAAAAAAATATAAAACAGGGTTTTGTTTTCGGGGAAACATGTTAATAGTTTAGTTTGGAACCATTTATTCTTTTTCACTGAGCTATGTGAAAGACAGGTAGACTTCCACTTACGACCGGTTAATTAGAGATTGTTCAAAGTTCCAACCGATCCCTTGGGAATATTTATGACCCAGTTCTGAAGTTCTGAGGCAGTCACAGGACCACATGCAGCATTTAATGGACATTTGCAGCACCCCACGTTCATGTGACTACGTTTTACGTTTTTGCTGAAAAACGGGCATTATTCCGATTTTCAGCAAAACCGGCCCGATAGGAAGCGATGGGTTCACTTTACAACCACAGGATTCACTTAACAACCACCACAAAAAAAAAAGTTGTAAAATTGGATCAGTCGTATGTTGATCAGCTTTATGATTGTCACGACTTACAATCATAATGGTCAGGCTCCATTACTGCCATAATTTAAGCACTACCTGTAATCGTCAATCGGCAGGAAGTATTTATTCATCTACCATGCTACCACAGAAGCCACTCTCCTCAACTTCAACTTACTTAGGTTTAATGCTTAAATCTAAGCGTTAGATTAATGCTTAAATCTAAACCAAGTTAGAGCATCATACAAGGCTCAAGAAACATTTGGGGCTCTGAAGATGTGTCAGCAGTACCATTCCAAAATAGTTACCCAAGGACAGAGCTATTTACAATTTAGGAGTTCATCGTTTTTACCTATGTTTTAAGGAACTACCTTGAAATTTTTTAAAAATTGCTTTTCCCCTGGTAGAGGCTGGGCGTTCATCCCTATCAAATAGTAAAGAACCTAGCAAAATCTCTTTGCTATTATTTGGCATGTAGATAATCCTCAGGTTATGACTGGCAACCGTTTGAAATTACAACAGACCTCCTTGGAGGTACTTACAATCATTGTACAAAAGAGACTTTGATTGCATGGTCAGCGCCATCATTTTAATCATCATCCTTCCAGATTCCCTGCGACCCATACTGGGGACAAGCCATCATTTGTTCTCATCAGTCCCCCTTTTAAAAGTAACAGCTGCCAATCTTCCTAAAAGCTCTTTTGTAGAGAAAATAAAGTTCTGCGATATTCATATTTTATATATATATATATATATATATATATATATATATATATATATCTCCAGGATGGCATTTAAGATTGATTTGGGGGCCTAGATTTCCAGCAAAGTTTCACTTCATGTAATGCTGAGCCAAATTTGTTTTAACCATGGTTTATTGAATAAGCCCCAAAAAGAACATATTAGAACATTTTAGAACACTTAGAAATCCAGGTTCTAAAACCCCAAATGCATTGTATTCATATCAATATCCATTCAAATGCATGTTACATGAATCCAACTATTTACCACTGTCACATACATATAAAGCAGGGGTGTCAAACTCAATTTCATTGAGGGCCGCATCAGGGTTGTTTGACTGAGGGTGGGTGTGGCCAGCATGATATCACTTGTGTTGGGGAGGGGGGTGCCTATGGTGGCCCAAGCGCTCTGCCAGCAAAAACAGGCTCCCAATCTCCATTTTCGTCTGGGTCGGCCTCCTGCAACCTTCTGCCAGAGAAAACGGAGTTCGGGCGGGGGGGGCACCCGCGGCCCTCACGAGCTCTGTTTTTGCTGGCAGAGGCACTGCGGGCCGGGCCTTTGCTATTTCTTTATTTTCCTTAAATCCATTTTGTAATTATTATAATTATTCCAAAACATTATACCTCTAGTATTTCCCCTGAACTCTTCTTCCAGGCTCTGAAGTAAACCTCAGCGACATGGCTCATCACAGATCTGGGTCAGTAAAATAAAAGACAGTATAGTGAATTTAAAGACATTTATTTAGATTCAGAAGGCATCCAGGCCTTTTCCAATTTCTCTTCCTAAGTTAAAATTCTAGTTCAGCACTTTTGAGATCTGGTGGAATATAAAACAGTTTGGCTTAAGCCTCAGGGTTTTTTGTTATATTCCCTATGGCCTCTAAAACTAAAAATGCTTTAAGTGTTCTGTTCAAATCTGTTCAACATCTCAACCCTGCATCTTCTAATAATACGTTTATTTTCTAGTATTTGTGAACGCATGCTTCTAACATTTTAGCTCTTCTACCTACTAATCACAGTTGAGATAAATCCTAGAAATATTTCGCAAGGCTCCTAAAGAAACAGCTACGTGTAAAGAAGCATTTGCCATCTTCAAACGTTCGCCATTTTAAGTACCCATAAAGGTAAAGCGAATCTCTGTGCAGGTGGAACACCAAACATTTCTCTGCAAGTTATTAGTGTGAGTGTCATTAGTGTCATTCTCTGAGCTTGTGGGTTGGTTTCCCAACGTCTCATTACCCAGTTAAGTAACCTCTTCAGCACAGTTTAGGGGATATCAGTGTTCTTCTGTTTTTAAGGACTTCAGGTGTGGGTGTGTCAAGTGAGGGTCTTGTGATGGGTCAGCTGTGGGTCTTCAGTGTGTCTTGGGGTGGGTCTTGTGATAAGGACATCAGGTCAGGACATCAGAAGGGGGGGAGTTTGGGTGGGTTGGTTGAGGGTTGGTGCTGTCTCTGGTTGGCTATGCAGTTGATTTGGATTCTGAGGGGTTCGTAGGCTGGTTGTAGGTCAATGTGTCCATTGATGGTATTGCTTGTGGAGTACCAGGCTTCAATGAACTCATAAGCGTGGTGGATGGCAGCATGGCCAATTATTTTTGTGTTGCTCCAATCGACACACCCAGGACAGACACTGACATCCCCAAAACTCCGCTGAAGATGTTACCTAGCCTGGTAATGAAACATTCAGAAACCGATCCACAATCTCGGAGAAAGAACCCTCACCCTCATCCTACACTTGAGCTACAGATATTTGCCACTATTGCAAAGTTATTAGTGTTTCAAATTGGTAAGCAAAGACGGGCAACGTGGCAAATTATACAGATGGCAGGACTTGCCCATGGCTGACACACCAGAATTTGGGAAACCCCCAACTCACTTTCCTGGTAGAAGAAAAACTTACCTAGGAAAACACAGGAGTTGATTTTTAATAGTCCCATGTATCATCTTAATGAAATTTACATTCCATGTAAAAAGAATGCTCAAGAATCTTCTCCCCTGGAAAAATAACCAGACAATATCACTTAAGTAGATACAAACTCTTTTAAACTCTGCACAGGTTATCCTCAACTTACAACCATTTGTTTAAATGACCAACGCTACAACTGAAAAAAGTGACTTATCACCATTTTTCACACTTAGGACCACTGCAGCATCCTCATGGTCATGTGATCAAAATTAGGGTGTTTGGCAACTGGCATGCATTTATGACACTTGCACTGTCCTGGGGCCATGTGATCACTATTTTTAACCTTTCCAGCTGACTTCCAACAAGCAAAGTCAATGGGGAAGCCAAATTCAATTAACGTCCACATGATTCACTTAACAACTGCAGTAATTCGTTTAACAACTGTGTCACAAAAAAAATTATAAAATGAGGCACAACTCTTATCAATTGCCTTGCTTAACAACAGAAATTTTGGGCTCAATTGTGGTCATAGGTCAAGGACTACTGTCTACACTGTAGTATTCATACTGCTTCTGTTTATCTAAAACTAGAATCCTATATATTAAGGAAGGGGCATATGGCCTATTGACATTGGACTTCATTCTTCAGTGAATATTATTAATACAAGTATCCTTCATTTACAACCAGTTGTTTGACAACTATTTGAATTTATGATGGATTTCTCCCAGGCTACCTATGAGCTGGGTTTGAAGTTCCAATGGTTGGGGAAATGACTTAGACTTAGATTAACTTTGTTGTCACTTTGAACGTACACTAATCGGCATACATTAAAATGAAATTTTGTTGCATACAGCTCTCAAAGGGTCACCACCTCCACTGTACACTCCATAAACATGACAAAATAAATAAATACAAAATTTATGGATATACCCACATATATTTTATGACATGGACAAACAACACAGTCTAGTTTGGATGTATACATATACATGGTGGGAAAAACAAATCTTGCAAGTTTACCAGATGGATGACATAGGGAACAAAGCTGTTACAGAATCTGGAAGTCCTGCTAGAAATACTTCGAAACTCCTCCCAGAGGGGAGCAACAGAAACAGACCATGAAGTGGGTGTGTGGGGCTTCTAACAATGCTTTGAGCTCTAAGCACATAGCGCTTATAAGCACTATCCTGAATAATGGGAAGCAAGCTTTCTATAATGTTCTCGGCTGTACTTACCACTCTCTGTATGAACTCTCTATCTGAGGAATTGCAGCCACCAAACTAAACAGGGATGCAGTTTGTTAAAAACGCTCTCAATCATGCCTCTTTAAAAAATGGCCAAATGGAGAAACACACGTTCTTCTCATCCGATGCAGGAAATGCAGACGCTGGTTTATCTGTGGTCATGATTGCTTTTTGGGTGCTTTGGAACCAGACCGCAATTATGGACGTTTACAGCATCCTGCAGTCACATGACTATGATCTTATAACATTTTTTGGCCGGAAACCAGAGTTCACTTCAGTTTCAAGCAAAAAATATCCATTGTAGACAATAGGTTCACTTAACAACCTTAGCGTCCACTTAAAAGCTGCCACATTTGCTTAACAACTGCCAAAAATAAGTTGTAAAATCGTTCATAGCCACGTGATGACCCGTTTAACAATCAGCACAACTTATAACCATAATTCTGGGCCCAATTATGGTCGTAAACCAAGGATTACATTGTACAACATGTTCTAGAAAGTTTTTAAATATGCTCACAATGAAGTGCATAATTTATTTTATTTTATTTTTATTTATTTTTATTTTTTATTTATTTATATGCCGCCCTTCTCCGGAGACTCAGGGTGGCTTACAATGCACTAAGCAATAGCCTTCATACTTTTGTATATTTATACAAAGTCAGCTTATTGCCCCCACAAACTGGGTCCTCAATTTACCTACCTTAGAAAGGATGGAAGGCTGAGTCAACCTTGAGCCTGGTGAGATTCGAACCTGCAATAATTGCAGGCAGCTGATGTTAATAACAGGGTGCTTTAGACCACTGTACTATCCAAGGCTCTTATAATCAATTTATAAGGCCACCCATTTTGATTACAAGACTCTTAGCGGCCAACAATGATAGCAAAATAAAAACAATAAAAATGTAGCCAATAATTAAAAATATAAATAACACAACACAGCATAAAATATCACCCAATTTTACCCAAAGAGTTCACCATTATGGTGCACATATAAGAAGTCCACGTGCATTAAAAAAAAAAATAGAGAGAGATTCGTACCTCTTCTTTTTTAAAGTAGCCTGGGATCATAAAGAACTGAAGTAATAAATCTTTAATTTCATTACTCTCTTCTGAGTCATAATCAAAGCACAGCAAAACCGGGTAAAGGCGACATAGGAGAGTTACATCTGCCCCCTAAAGGAGATGAGTAAGATTATTCCATGTCACTGATGAGGCAAGAGACATAAATCTGCAGAAAGTACAAGGAGGAGGAATGCCAAGTGTTGTGATCACCAGTGATAAGCACGAAATTCACGCATAAGCTTGGAACATCATCTGGTTGGGGGCCGACCCCTGGATGGTTCCCATGAGTTGACACTGAAAAGTTTTTTGCTGGGACCGCAAATTTTGGAGCCTAGATGCTTGGTTACACTACCTGGCATATAATTCAACCGAAGAGAGATACCATTTATTACCTACGCACCCATTCCTGTCAATGTTTCTTAAAGCATCTGACTTCCCTCAGGCTTAATCCAGAGGAAAGAAAATTAATCCCCTGTAAATGATTTGTGGTGTATGTTAAAATACAAAAGTGGCACTTAGAGGTCTATCTCAAGTATATACATATAAATTTAGGCACTGAGCACATATTGCTTACCACAACAGTTTTCTTCCCCACACTCTTCTTCAGAAGCGTCAAAAAAGCAGTTTTCCCGAATTGTTCTTTTCCTTCTAATCCCTTCTCCCACCAGCATTTTGAAAGGTGCTGAATGGCTCCCAACAGAGATTTTTCAGAATCCGGTAGTAGAGAAAGAATGCCTGTGACACAGTTATTTAATGAAAATGCAATGGATTTTAGGGTAACAAAAAGAATGTAATCTTCTTAAAGTTTTCCTGTGGCTCTTAGGAATCAAGTATCTTTATGATAGTCAAAGACCAGTTCATGATAAATCTCGATACAGGTAGTCCTTGTTTTGCAACGGTTTAAAGTTGTGACAGCAATGGAACAGGAGTTTTACAGCCAATGAAGCAACCCTGGCCACTGTAAATGATCATGCCACCCCCAATCGCATGACTACAGTAGTGGCCAAAATTATGGAAACCTTCTGGGAAAAGTGTATTTTTGAGGTTTGATGGCTAATAACACCATTTCTGGGAAGAGAGGAGGGAGTTTCAAGTTAATCCTATTCCACTGCTGGAATGGCCTGGGAATAGCCCAGACCTTAACCCAATTGAAAATCTATGGAGCCGACTAAAGAAACTTGTTACTCAGAAGCAACCCAGCAATAAAACCCAGTTAATAGAATCAATCTATTACTTAGGGGTGTGCATAAGCGCACCAGCGTGCCTAGCGTCCCTGTCCTACTGTTCCCATTTATATGTACTCATTTTATGTGTTTATAGCTATGTTTTGCTTATTTATATCCTTTTATTTGTGCCAAAAAAATTTCATGTGTCCATGTCTATGTCTATACTGTTATTTGTTTCCTTGTACTTGTTGACAAATAAATAACAATAGAAGCAATCATTCAATCTTGGTTTCACATTAGTACAGCTGCAGAACTAAAAGACTTGATTCACTCCATGGGAAGACGTTGTAAGGCTGTAATTCATGCTTAAGTTTACCCAACTAAGTATTAACTGACATGGTGATAATTTTTGTATATCTTGTTTTTTTCTACGTGTTTCACTTATCTTCTTTATACTGCAACTGCTATTCTAGCAATTCCTTCATAAAAGTTATTGCATTACATTCTTGATTAAATTATCTTTCCATTGATATATAATTTTATGGTGTTACTGAAAAAAAAAGAGAAAAAGTGGTGTTATTAGATAGTTTTAGAAAATACACTTTTCCCAAAACGTTTCCACAATTTTGGCCACTATTGTATATGTCGGGGGTGGGGGTCAGCTTTAGGACCAGTCATTACTTTTCACCCTCACATGACTGCAATTTAGTGATTCTTGCCAGTTTGCTGCATGTTTTGCAAAAAAAACCACTATCCATTCAAATGAATGGGTTTACTTAATAACTGCCGTGTTTGTTTAATGACTGCCACAAAAAAAGATTACTTCCAGTCATGTGGATGCAATGACTTATCAAGACAACAACTTATGGTCAGGTTCAACTGTGATCATATGTCAATGAAAGAAACAGAATGTGTGTTTGCGTGTGTTTATCTGTATGTATAAAAGTAAAAATAAATTGTAGAATTAATTGAGCTTATTGATCAATCAGGACTGCATTTTGCATATGATATAGCAGAATTGAGATATGTTTAGATAGTCATTAAGATCTGAGACATCACTATGCCTGTTGTAAAAAAAAATGCTTTTAGAAAGTTATTTTAGTGTTAAAATTAATATGCCTATATTTACATATTCCTTAAGGAATAGCATGGTTCATCATGCAAGATTAATGCAGTTCTGGATAGATTGGTGTCCAACCAAATCTCCTTGATTCTGAAAAATTAACCATAATGTCATCCAATCTGAAACTCATTCAATCAAAGGAACATTTAAGCTTGGAAATCAGGCCCCTACTCAAAAATTCAAGTGATAAACACATCAGCAGTTTCAGTATTTACGTCAACATTTTAGATTACTACTTGCTATTATGAGAATCTTCAAAACAACAAGAGCTAAGCATTTATGAAGAATATACAATCATTCTAAATTGCACCACTGAAACACAGCCTCAATAAATTAAAATTAGTTTAAGAAAATATGCAATTCCATGGGGAAAAACCACAAGCATCAGTCCAGGACTACCGCCAGAGGCATAGTTATATTCATCATATCCACAATACATACCATTTAATATCACAGCACATTCTAAAAGAGCTTTGATGTCAATATTTTCATCTAATGTTGGAACAGATGCAGTAACTATAGTTGTTACACCTTGAATCACAGCTGTACTTTGGTTCTGAAAATTCAGAGACAATTAAAAAGAAGGCTATAGACTTTAAAAAGATACAAAAGCATATTTTAAAAAAAGAGAAGCAGCCCAGAAGATCTAACACACACATTTTTGCAAAATATCTAGCAAATAAGATTTTGAAAGAATTCTTGGCTTGGTGTTATTTGGATATAAATTCATTTGTGTTAAAAAATACCTAGGTGTGTCCTCTACAGTCAATCAGTATTCAATAAAATATAGTCGGGTCCGGATTATCTTTGTGGTTTTATACTTCCTCTGTTTTTATGGAGGGTGTGTGTGTGAGGTTGAATATTGCTTCAAAGCCCACCGGAGTTGGGTAGCTATAATAAATTTAAATAAATGAATATAAATATAAATTAAATACCTCTAGGAAGAAAATCAAGGGAATGCCTAATTTAAATGAGCAATAATTAGCTAAAATCACTGTTTCGATCCGAAGTAAGTCAGCACATATTATAAGGAAAAAAAGCTTGGGCAATATCTAAAACCCAGAACATAGTCCAGTATTTTTTTTAAATGTTTAGCTTTTTTTATCCCATCTTAATTGCTTTATAATGTGAAAATACATAATTCTCCTTCCTTCTATTTTTCCCCACGACAATAATCCTGTGAGGAGGGTTGGGCCGAGAAAGAGACTGATCTGAAGTCACCCAACTAAGTTTCACCCCTAAGGCAGGACTAGAATTCAGTCTGCTGATTTCTAGGCTAGTACCTTCACCACTACCCCAAACTAATCCTCTCTAAGTATGCTACTTTTAAAAGGAAATGTGCACCCAAATGTATAGTAACTAGTATATTCAAGATAAATTACCCGTGTTGCATTTTTTTCAGTTTTCATGCTGCCATCCTTCACTCTTTGCCATTCTTCTATGGGATTATCTAGCAAAACTTTTGCTAACAAGTCCTTTAGTCTATTCCACAATGTTTCCTTTTGCGTCCTTGATAGCTCTTGAACCAGTTCATGTAGGTCAAAGGGATCTGACGCATCGTTCTAAAAATATAGGCCAAGAAGTAGCACATCACTCAATAGATTATTTCATACAACACATCACTATATTGTAAAATCAAGTTTGGGCTTTAAAAAGCCACCAAATATGTTAAATATTTTTTTAAAAAAATAGAAATTCAATTCTTTTTTTTTTAAACTTAATTTTGAAGATTTAAAATTATATCTCTACAATTACACATGTCCACTTGGATGATCTCTCTTACAGATAGTCTTTGACACAATCGGGACCAGAATTTCCATTGTTAGGCAAGGTGGTTGCTAAGTTAATTGCATCCAATTTTGTAATCTTGGCATGGTTCCTAAGCAAATCACTGCAGTTGTTAAGTGAATCCAGCTCCCCCCACTTTGCTTGTTGGAAGCTGGCTGGGAAGGTTACAAATGCCAATCACATGACCCCAGGGATACTGCAACAGTAATAAATACCTGTCCGTTCCCAACCATCCAAATTTTGATCAAATAACAAAGGGGATGCTACAGTGGTTATAAATGCAAGGACCAGTTATAAATCTCTTTTTTCACTGATGTTGTAAGTTTGAGCGATTGTTAGACAGCATCACCAACAGATGGATTCATAACTCTCTATCCCAAGCCTGTCTTAGACCTAGTACTTTTCAATATTTTCATCAATGATTTAGACCAGAGGATAGAAGGGGAACTCATCAAATTTGCAGACAACACCAAGTTGGTGGGAATAGCCAACACTCCAGAAGATAGGCTCAAGATATAGGAAGATTTTGACGGACTTAAACACTGGGCTGATCTAACAAAATTAAATTCTGTGGTGACAAAAGTGAAGTTTTACATTTAGGCAAGAAAAACCAAATGCACAGATATAGAATAGGTGTCCGCTATGGATTCGAACTTTCAGAGTTGGTTTAATGTCAGTGTTCCGAGTAATGCACCCATTGAAATCAGAGCTCTGAGGCAGGTAGATTCCTCAAAGAACATGTTTATTGGATACATCATATCAGCACAGCCGGTGAAAACCAACTCTGAAAGCTCCCACGGTTTTCACCTAATTAAAAGAATGAAACTTTCCCACCTCCCCAGAGTCATCAGTCACATGGTCCAATGAATGTAGCTGGCAGGCTCCTCTCCTCCTTCACCAGCCACCTGTTACGATAACCTTGGTTCCCCCAGGAAAACCTTTTATTTTGACTATAAGCTGGGCTATATACTTTCCTCCCTCCCTTCCCTCCCTCAGGCTTCGTGGCAACTGTAAGGCAGCGCAAGATGGCTTCAGCCAGGTTCGTTTCAGAGTTGACAGTAGGTGGTAGCTGGCTCAATAGCAGTAACTTCAAGAGAGACAATCACTTAAATATGAGCCAGCACTGTACAGCAGCTGCCAAAAAAGCCAACACAATCCTAGGCTGAATTAACAATAGGGATAAAATCAAGATCACTTGAACCATTAATACCACTTCATAATGCTTTAGTACGTTTTGGTCGCCACAATGTAAAAAAGATGTGGAGACTCTAGAAAGAGTGCAGAGAAGAACAACAAAGATGATTAGGGGACTGGACGCTAAAACATATAAAGAATGGTTGCAAAACTGGGTATGTCTAGTTTAATGAAAAGAACCTGGGTGAACATGATAGTAATGTTCCAAAATCTAAAGGGCTGCCACAAAGAAGAGGGGGTCAACATTCTCCAAAGCACGTGAGGGCAGGACAAGAAACAATGGATGGAAACTAATCTAGGAGAGAAACAAGCTAGAATTAAGGAGAAATTTCCTGACTGTTACAACAATTAATTAGTGGAATGACTTGACTTTAGAAGTTGTGGGCGTTCTGACCCTGAAGGTTTTTAAAAGGAGATTGGACAACCATTTGTGTGAAATGGTATAGTCTGCTTCTTGAGCAGGTGGTTGGGTTAAAGGCCTCCAAGTTCCCTTCCAACTCTGTTATTCCGAGGACCATCTGCATAAGATGGAAAGTTGGACAACGAAAAATCTGGCTGTTAAGCAAAACAATACTACAAGAGACCAAAAGAAATATAGCTATCTGATGAAGTTGTTACTTTGTATATCAATATTATCTGGATGAATATGATTAATGATAAAATAAAATGCTAACAAAAAGAAGACTGAACAGAAATGTTCCTTTTTGAACAACAAAAGTACAGTAGCTAAAAGAATTTCATTTCAGGAAATCATCACTTATGCCAAAAAAGCACTCTAGATAGTTACTTCATTACCAGCTTTTTTCCCTAAAATTCTAAAATCACTTTGACCAATTTTGTTTGGTTGATATTTTTTTCTATTGAATGTAAGCCCACCATCAACTTAAATCTAAATATACACTTACATCAAGAAATGGTCCTTTTTAAAAAAATATTTATTTTCATTGTATCTTGTTATAATGAACCTCAATAAAACACATGGGGGGGGGGGAAAGAAATGATCCCCCAATGGTTATTTTATTACCAATAAATTATCTCTTTGCCAAATCATTTATTTTTCAAATATGTTTTTATAGGGTGGTTTCTTTGGTCCTCAGATTTAAGGGTAAGCTGGAAAAAAGCCTAATTTAAATAGAAATAAGATTCAAGAGCAATGAATTACAATGAAGTTCGACAAAACAGAGCACTGGAAAAACTTTTCAGTCCTTACTCTAGTGCCGTCATGGTGAACCTCTGCAGAGCCCTCTCTATAGGCATGCAAGTTCTCACCCAGCTCAGGTTCAACGCGCATGCACGCGTGCCTCCCACTGGCCAACTGATTTTTGGGTCTCTGGCACGGGGGCGGGGCGCATGCAGGAGACTCGTGTACATGTGCAGGGGGTTGCGTGTACATGTGTGGGGGGGGAGGGGGTGGGGGGGGGGGGTCATGGCACATAGGGGCATTGCATTATCCCCCCCGCACTCCCCCCGCTTTTGGCACGCAATGGCAAAAAGGTTAGTCATCATTACTCTAGTGTAACATGTAAGAGGAGAAGTTCTGAAGCGAGAAGGAAAAACGATAAAGGATAGGGACAGAAAAGGCTAAAAGAATGCCACCTGAGCTAAGATATGGTAAAAATAGTCAAGATGGTGCCACAATGGTGTGATCAAAGCTCCACCTGTTTTTTATATAGGTAAAGAAGGTTGAGACTCTCCTCCCCTTCAATTCTGGACACAAAAGTTTGGCCATATTTACTTACATGAAGTTGGATGAAATGCAAAAACTCTTCAATGGAATCCTTACGTACAGCCTTTAGGAAAAGGTCACGTTTTTTCATGGTATACTATTTGTAGTTCACAGATGTCTAGGGGGAAAATATTGTGACAAACAATAGCACAATTAAATGAATTGCAATTTCTAATTTCATACGACGCAAAGTTTATTACCAGATCAAGATTTCAAGTTAAATGTTTTTGAAGAACAGTAAACTAGCTCTGTAAGTGGAAAAGAGGGTCAACAAAAACAATATGGTATCAACAATAACTTTAAAAGTTATTTAAAACTTTAAAACTGACAGTAATTCAGGGTTTGGAGAGTTTGGTATGATAATATTCCAGAATGTGGAATACTACATTACCAAATGTACACAACGCAGCTTGTATAGTTTGAGGCCTAACGCCTAACGAGGCTGATGATATTCCAGAATGTGATAACATGACTGTTTGCATAGAGCAGCCTGTGTTAGAGCTCATAATGTACACGCTGCGTCGTGTACGCACTATTATGCATGTGCTGTGTTACTGCAAACGCAGCGTTACCGCATAGTATATGGGAAGTGCTAACACAACACATGCAGTAACATAGTGTGTACACAACACAGCGTGTATATTATGAGCCCTAACACAGGCTGCTCTATGCAAGCATAGTCAACACTGGGTCCAGATAGGGGTTAATAAGAAAATAAAAAATAAAATATAGCAGACTAAGTACTGTAAATAAACATACAGTAAGAGTGTACTGTATGTTTATCCAAGATCAGAGATATACCGGTACTTGTATTCAGCAATGCTTGGGCAGAGCAAGGGGGCAGAGCAAGGGGGCGTGACCAAGCACGGGTAAGACTGTAAAGTAGTGGTTTTCAATCTGTAGGTCGGGACCCCTTTGGGGATCGAACGACCCTTTCACAGGGGTCGCTTAAGACCATCCGAAAAGACATATTTTCAATGGTTTTAGGAATAATTTTATGGTTGGGGGTCACCACAACATGAGGAACTGTATTAAAGGGTCACGGCATTAGGAAGGTTGAGACCCACTGCTGTAAAGGCTACATCATTGGTCACAGCCCTGGAGAAGAAGAGCGGCCGTATCTGACATTCATCTGACAAGGATGCAGTGCGCCCCAGGTACCAGCACACAGAAGCAAGGAGATTCTTGCCCAGTATGGCACGGACAACACAGAGGCTGCCGGCGTGCAGGAGAAAAGAAGAGCAGTGATTATAGCCAAATTATATATATATTTTAAATGTCTTAATATTTATATTTTATGTTTTTTTATGTCTGGCTGTACACCGCCCTGAGTCCTCAGGGAGAAGGGCGGTATATAAATTGGAAATAAAATAAAAAAAAATAAAAATAAATATCAGCAGTTATTGGACCACCCAGAGGCTGCAGGCACCTGCAGATGAGCAGGAGAGACTGGCGAACCCCTGCACTGCACCGGAGAACAGGTAAGTGGGACCCTCACTCGAGTATAAACTGAAGGGGGCTTTTTCAGCATAAAAAATGTGCTGAAAAACTCGGCTTATACACGAGTATATATGGGTACCACAAAATCTGTTTATGTCATTAGACCCGGGCATCCCCAGGAATTGGAGAGTTACCAAGAAATCTGTTACTGTTGCCCTCTCCTTCCCTTTTAATCGTAATACTGATTTTTTTAATTTAATGTTTTATTGTATGCATCCCAGAGCCGCATTTTGAAATGGGAGGCTATATAAATGTGATGAATGGAGACCTTTGCTCTCTCTGAGCTTGGTTGTTTTCTTGCAGACCTTTCATTAATCAGCCAGATATCATCATCGCTGTCATCAACATCATCATTACCATCATCAATGTTGGAAGATGAAATTCATATATCAGGAAGAAGCCAAGGTTAAGAATGGCTCTACCAAAAGATAAAAATAAACTCATAGTATTGGCTCCACCCAAGACTAGTTTTCAAACAAACAAACAAACAAACAAACAACAACAACAACAACTGTGTGTCTAGCAATTACCATATACTGAGCAAAGAATGAAGCAGCTTCTTGGAATTGCTCTTCAAAATTTTGCAAGTTTTGAGGATAATGGGATCTGGGGTTCTATATAGACAGAATCATTTGCCATGGAGAGGTATAGCTGATCCAGTTGATCACTATCTGACAGAAACCTCTTCCTGGTGTGATTTGAGTGTCACCAGTCAGCCTATAGACAAACTCTAAGGAGAAGAAACAATAAAAAATTATCAGGGAACTGATATCATTTACATTGTAGAAATAATGTTGAAAGACATAACACTGATTTTTGAGAAGTCATATGTAGACCGAAAGATTTGTTTAGGAAAGAGGCAAGAAACTTTCAATTTACTCACTAGTACACCCAAGGATAACTGTATTGGTGGCCCTCAAGTTTCCAAAAATATGCATATGTTTTTAAGCATGCTAGATTAAAAATCAGTTCAGGACCAGTTCACCTCAGAAAGTGCCTCTAATTATGGCTTGCAATCTTCCTAACCAATTTTCTGTGCTACCTTTGAGGTAGGTAGTAAGTCAAACTTTATTTGGTAAAGAGCGGTCTAGAACAAAACAATTAATAAATTGTTTAAAAGTAAAAGTTGATCAAATATAAAACACAAGCTAAAAGAATAATAATGTTTGTATAATTTTTACTTTTCAGAAAAAATATAAAAAATAAGCATAAGTGGAATGTATAAGAAAAACATATTTATTCTCTAAATTCCTTCTATGACAAGGAATTAAACTTCACTTCTCATTGATGGTATTTCTATTCCAACCTTATACGTCATAATCTGAAAATGAATGTAAAAGTTATATACCAGCAAAGGAAAATAAAAACAGCATGATAGAGATATATTCATAATCCAACCATTTAAAAGCCCGAAAAATCCATAATCTGTTGAAAGTTTGAAAAACATTTGTCAATGTCTGGCAGAATTACACCAAAGCCTTTCTCTTGTAGCAAATATATCCAGAATAGAATAGAATAGAATAGAATAGAATAGAATAGAAGAGAAGAGAAGAGAAGAGAAGAGAAGAGAAGAGTTGGAAGGGACCTTGGAGGTCTTCTAGTTCAACCCCCTGCCCAGGCAGGAATCCTACACCACTTCAGACAAATGGTTCAGACCACTTCAGACAAATGGTTATCCAACATCTTCTTAAAAATTTCCAGTGTTGGAACATTCACAACTTCTGGAGGCAAGTTATTCCATTTATTAATTGTTCTAACTGTCAGGAAATTTCTCCTTGGTTCTAAGTTAGCTTCTCTCTTTGATTAGTTTCCACGCATTGCTTCTTGTCCTGCCCTCAGGTGTTTTGGAAAATAGTTTGACTTCCTCTTCTTTCTGGAAACCCCTAAGATATTGGAACACTGCTATCATCTCACCCCTAGTTCTTCTTTTCATAAGATTAAACATACCCAGTTCCAACAACTGTTCTTTCTGTTTTAGCCTCCAGTCCCCTAATCATTTTCGTTGCTCTTGTCTGCACTCTTTCTAGAGTCTCAACATTTTTTTTTACATCATGGTGACCAAAATTGGATGCAGTATTCCAAGTGTGGCCTTACCAAGGCATTATAAAGTGGTATTAACACTTCACGTGATCTTGATTCTATCCCTGTGTTTATGCAGCCCAGAACTGTGTTAGCTTTTCTGGCAGCTGCTGCACACTGCTGGCTCATAACTAAATAGTTTCATATCCACAAATATCCATTACAGTTTTATATCCACAAATTATCCAGGCAGTTCTGATCATTGTGAATTTTCTCAACATTATGTTTGTTTGCACTTAGCCGAATGCATAAACTGATGTGGTGTTTTTGCCTGCCTATCAAGTATTATTATATTTTTAATCCTACTTCTGTAGTATTGAAAAGTTAGCAATCTCCATCCCCATCCCTTTTCATGGATAATCATTAGAATACAGAGATGCACAGCCTTTTATTGTACTGTGCTCCATAGAGTCAGAGAAGGGTTACACCCAAGTCTGCATATACCCAAGTACATGATTGTTACCTAGGTCAGAAACGTGCACACATAAACTGGTGTTGGAATCACATTGGGCAGGCATTTAATTCACACCCCAGGCACCATGAAACTCTTCTTCTCCCTCTCCCACTCTCCTCGTGGATTAATCCGAGACCATCAGGACTGCTGGAGTAGTAAACACAAGCACACTCACCCGCTTTCCTGGTACCCGTTGCAGCAGATTCTTGCGGCCTAGTAACTTGAACACCTTTTATTTACAGGCTCTCGAACACGGGATTCGCGAAGAGGAGATGCTCCCTGCCCCAGCCACCTCCGGCGTCCGTTCAAACGTACGGTATTTTCCACGGACAGAGGCTGCCGGGCTCAATTTTCCGCCTCTCCCGTATTTACATTCACTGATTCGATTTGGCGCTTCCGCTGCCAGATTCAAATTCTCCCGCGGCCGACACTGCTTAAATGACTCTCACTGAGCATGCGCGCGCAACTTGACTCGCTACCGCTCTGCAAGGTAGGAGGAGAAAGCGGAGTTTTGCTGCGCGTGCGCACTTGGGTAGTTTAGTTTGTTTACTTACTTATTTATTTACTTACTTACCTACCTTATTTTTGCCGGGCGCTGTTGCAGATGTCGTTTTGTTGCTTAAGCCTGCCTTCCCTCGATCGGGGCCATCTGGATGGGATGGACTACAACTCCTATGATCCCCAATAACTGGAAGGCAAGCCAGAAATGCACAGCAATAAGAAAAAAAAACCCTGCACTATTAATTTGGTTCGAATTATGCAATGTATATCAATGTAGGGCGACTTTAAGACGGGCGGACTTCAATTCACAGAATTCCTCAGTTATGTCCATCAGACTGCACTTCTGTTTTTTGTTTGTTTCTTTATTTTATTTTAATAGATCTGTCACCACTGTCCATGGTGATTCTGGTCAATAAAGACAACGCTAGGGATTGGTAAATTGTTTTGGGACTCAGGCCAGATTCCCACTTTTTGCTTATTTTACACCGATAAATAATGTGTGGTAAGCAATATGACAAAGTCTTATCAAAAGAAGTTAGAAGTATGAGAACTGGACACCTCTGTTAGCATCTTCCCATACAGAAACCTCCAAAACAATCTAAATTATATAATATTTGCAGAATGAGGTCTTGCTCAAATAACCCATTCTTTGGAAATCAGTGGATAGTTGAAAATGAATTACGTAAAAGTGTGGGCTCAGTCTGTCTTTGTATCTGTCTATCTGTCTCATCACATCAGCAGGACATTCTGTGTAAACAACAGAATAGCAGCAAAATCAGATGAAAATGAGCCAGATACAGCTGGGGCCTGAGTAGACAAATACAGGTCATCCTTGTTTAGTGACTGCCTCAGATAGTGACAGTTTGCAGTTATGACTGATGAAAATGTACCTTTGCATTGGTCTTTCCAGTAATACCAATACAACCAATAAGACCAATACGAAACAAACGCTTCAAATGATTATTTACAATTGTTTATTGTATAATGTATTTATACGTTTTTGTTATGTGTGTTATATGTGTTTTATATGCGTTTTAATAAAGATTATAATTTTTTTTTGAAAAAGAAAAAGTACCTTTGCAACCAATGATCAGATGTATGAATTTTGCAAGTCTAAAGCAAAGGAAAGGGAGATCATAAGCACAGTCAGTTTCATTGAGTGATCACTTTGCTTGACCAACATGCCAGTCTAAATTGTGGTCACTAAATGAGGACTACTCATTCCCCTAGTCAATTCCAATGGGAACACTGTTGGACAGGAACTTGGAATCTTGCTGGCCACTCCTTTCTAAGCCCTCTTCCTCCCCCCCCCCAATCCTGGGTGGAACATATCTATCCTCTTCTGTTTTTTCTATCAAACAGATTGACAGATATCAGGGACAACTGCGAGGGGCAAATCGCAGATGTCCGAGACCGTCTTCTATACGAGACCGCTTTCTGCCACCGATAGCCTCCCACCGGCCAATACGCTCCCACAGAGAGGGGCTCCTCAGGGTGCCGTCGGCCAAACAATGCCGACTGGCGACACCCAAGGGGAGAGCCTTCTCTGGGGGCACCAGCCTTCTGGAATGAGCTGCCCCTAGAGGTTCATACAATCCCTGACCTGTGTACCTTCCGCCGCGCCCTGAAGACCCTTCTGTTTCAACAAGCCAGGCTGGCCTAATACGAATGTTATAATGGGTGTACGTTAGTTTTTAATTTGTGGGCCAAATTTTTTATATATTCGATTTTAAATTGTTTTTAAATTTTGTAAATTTATATGTGTTTTAATATGGCTGTACACTGCCCTGAGTCCTTCGGGAGAAGGGCGGTATAGAAGTCCAATAAACATAAACAACATAAACAAAGCACCAGCTTGATTTTTTTTTTTGACACTTCACAGATACTCCTGCAGAAAAGAGTCAATTTCTGTCGGATTGGAAAAATATTAGTTTAGCAAAACAAATAACAAACTGATGATGACATAAATTAAACTGCAATGTTATAAATTTTTGGTTTAGCGGGATGTGTGAGCCCTAATCCTATCCATTCAGGCAAACCACTGCAAAATGCCCAAGCACAAAGACAACAAAATATAATGTCCGAAAAGGTATAATATTTAAGGAGCTGCAAAACTGATTTTCTTTTTGCATTAAAATACACATACGTGTGTGCACACTCATTAAAGCTCTCCCACCAGGACATCTCTCCTGAGACCCAAGAATGCGTATTTTGCCTGGGAAACATTTATCAGCCAGTGACTGTTGGATGTTACTACTATGTTCGTCACTTAAGTCTTCCCATCAACAATTTTGCAGGCTTCCATTTTGCATGTGGGTTGGAATTATGAATGGCTTTTAGATGAGTCTCACCCTTCCTGTCCAGCTCCTATCAAATCTGGTGAAAGTAGTCTTGTGAGTTCCATTCTCACAAAGGTTGCCGAAAAATCACAGATGCATTTTTGCTTGCAGGCCATTCTTTCATCAATCCCTCTTTTTCGTTTCCTTAACCGAGTCTTCTTCCTAGTTCACAATGAAGTTAAAACACCTCAGGACAAGCATGGGGGGAAACTTTGTGATTTTGTATATCATTCACGACTTCTAGCAACAGGAATGCTAGTAAAATATTGCCGTTGTGACAATAGATAACAGCTGAAGTCATTTGATTATACCACAGGTGTCAAACTCATGTCATCACGGCAGTGTCACATGACGTATTGGGACTCCCCCCCCTTGCTAAACCGGGCATGGGCGTGGCCAGCGTGTGACGCATCTGGCCCACGAGTTTGACAGCCCTGGATTATACCATCCACAGATCGTTCACAACGTAACATTCATTTAGCAACCCCTCAAAGTTACAATGACACTGTAAAAAGTCCTCACACTTATGAGTGTCACAGCATTCCTGTAGTTCCATGGTCAAAATTCAGGCACTTAGCAACCAGGATATATTTATGACAGTTGTAGTGTCCCAGGGTCATGTGATCTACCATTTGCATTCTTCCCAGCTGGCTTCCAAAAAGCAAAGTCAATGGGAAAAGCTGGATTCCCTTAATGAAACTTAACTGCAATGATTTGCTTAACTGTGGCAAAAAAGTTGTAAAATTGGACACAACCCACTTAACTGCTTTGCATAGTAACAGAAAGTTTAGTTCCAACTATGGTTTTAAGTCAAGTACTACCTGTAAACAAGAAGGCTGGTTGGGGAAATAGGTTTGTTTACGTCATTGCTAAGTTTTTATTTCCATTGTGGAAATGTTCTTATTTTGGTACTACATTTGTTTTCTTTTCAGCATGTACTGTGCTGATTCTTTCTCTATTTCTATTTTAAATTTCTTTTTTTTTAAGTGTCAGAGTGATTAAACTTACCCAATGTCATTGTGCGCCACATAGCTTTTGAAAAGTATAATTTTCCCTTCTGGGAACATTGCATGATTCATCTGTATTTTCTTTTTTAAAAAATTGCAATAAAGTTAGTTCAAAACATGATTCATCAGCTTTGAATAGTGGATGGACAACCTTGCAGGATTATGTGTCAGGGCTGTTGATCTAAAATTGGCTGATGCACAGCTAAAAATAATAGCATCTAATTTATGAAAACAATTGTCAAGATTCCCCCCTCCCTTTTTTATCTATTTGTTTGGTAGTAATTTAAGCTGGAAAGTATGGCTGGTTTACATTTGTGCTGTCTTTTGAAGGCAAAACCCTATTTTTGCAGATTCGGTGTTGACAATAGTTATCACATCCATAGTCCAAATTAGAGACATCAGAAAATCATTATCAGTTAAAACTTTTCTCCTTCTCCAAGTTTATGGGGAAAGTTGTTATTCAACTATACCCTGCAGCGCCATCTAGCGCTATATTTGAATTACTTAAGTGATAGAAGAAATTCTCCATTTCCAAATGCGTGGTGCAATCAAATATGAAGCAAAATCTAACATATTGTCCATCCATTAGGAAGAATTTTTTCTTTTGTATTAAAAATATTTCCATGGATTAAAATATATCTTTTACAGAGATGCGGAGTCAGCTTCCTATGCATGGGGATAGAGATATTTCAAAAAAACATTGAATCAGCCACATCTGATTGTAATGTATAATTTTAGCAACCCACTACCCATTGATCTGTAGATATGGGACCAAAACAACTGGAGAAAACAATATGAGCACGGAAGAACAATAAACACCTGAACTAGATGAAATATCAGCTGAAGTCCTGAAATTTGATGGCAAGATGGCCATTTGTAAGACTACTAAACCATTAAATGATTGCTGGCAAAATAAACATGTCCCAGATGATGGGGGGGGGGGGAGATAACATTATCAAGATACCCAAAAAGGACAACCTAAGTGACTGTAACAATTGGAGAGGTATCATACTTCTCTTAGTCTGGAAGTACTTCTCTTAGTACTTTTCTGGAAAAGTACTGTGTACTATCCTACTCGAATGACTCCCAAACAAGATTGAACAATATATACATGAAGAACAAGCCAGATTCAGGCAGTCACTCATGCAGTGAACAGCAACAGAAGCAGGTGATAATTAACTTTATTGATTTTAAAAAAGCATTTGACTCTGTCAATAGAGAATAATTATGGAACACACTACTAACATAGTATCCCTAAGAGATATATATGTTAACATTTTTTTAAAAACTTTACAACAGCACTAGATGCTATGTAAAAACTGAAAATGGCAATACTGACTTCTTTGCAATTAATATCAGTGTAAGAGAGGGTTGTATCCTATCTCCATTTTTATTTCTGATTATCATGGACTATACCATGAAAAAGGCAATGAATAAGTTGGATTTTGGCATTCCGTGGAATAAACAAGACAAATGACCTAGATTTTGCTGATGACATTGCTTTACTTGCAAACACTAAGACACAGCTGAAAGATAAGAACTGGCAATTGAAGCAGAGGCAAGTAAAGTGGGCTTAAAAAATTAGTGAAGACAAGACCATCTAATGCAAGCTGGCAATGTTCAAGGGAGCATTCCAATAACATTAGTAAGACAGGCCTTAAAATTTGTAAAATAATTTGACTGCATTATGGATACAGATAGGAGAACAGAAGCAGATGTGAAATGCTGAATAGCTAAAGAGCAACTGCTCTCTTCCAACAAATACGTTCAATATGCACCACATCCGCTACAAACACAACAACCAAAATCAGATTATTTAATGCCATTGTCATACCGACTGCCATCTATACCAATGAAACCTGGAAATCTATTAACAAGAATTTTTTAAAAAATTCTTATTTATATGCCGCCCTTCTCCAGAGACTCAGGGTAGCTTACAATGTGTTAAGCCAGAGGTTCCCAATCGTTTTCGGTTCGCGGCTCCCATAGCAATCCGACTTGCAACTGCGCGGCTCCCATAGCAATCCGACTTGCAACTGCGCATGCGCATTAGACGTTAGACCCAGCGGGCGGAATATTTCGCGGCGCCCTTATGACGATAGCGCGGCTCCCCAGGGAGCCGCGGCGCACAGTTTGGGAACCACTGTGTTAAGCAATAGCCTTCATACTTTTGTATATTTATACAAGTCAGCTTATTGCCCCCACAATCCGGGTCCTCATTTTACCCACCTTAGAAAGGATGGAAGGCTGAGTCAACCTTGAGCCTGGTGAGATTCGAACTTACAGTAATTGCAGGCAGCTGGATGTTAAATTCTGCCTTGTAGGAGGCATTAGCCTCCTACGCCACTCAGGCTCCTATCTTATTATTCATAAGATCAACATCTTCTAACAACGTTGTTTCAGAAGGATTCTTCGTATCTCAAATCAGGGCTATGGCAGCAAACGATGAAATTTTACAAAGAAGTAATCCCCAAACACTCTGAGATACTGACAGAACGAAGAATGCGCTTTGTTCTGCATAAATGAGTAATGTCCAATGAAAAGGGCCTCCTCGGGGTGCTGTCAGCCAAACAATGTAGGCTGGCGACCCCCAGGGGGAGAGCCTTCTCTGTGGGGGCACCTACCCTCTGGAATCAGTTACCCCCCGAGATAAGGAAAATCCCTGACCTCAGTGCCTTCCGTCGTGCCCTGAAAACTTACTTCTTCAAACAAGCTGGGCTGGCTTAAACAGTATTTTAAATTTTAAATTTTAAATTTTATGGGGATTGGTATTTTTAATTTGAGCCGAAATTTATTATTCTATTTTTAATTGTTCTTATTGTTTATATTATGTGTTTTTTAATTCCGGCTGTACACCGCCCTGAGTCCTCAGGGAGAAGGGCGGTCTATAAATTTAATATAAATAAATAAATAAATAAATAAATAAATAAATAAATAAATACCACAATCAATAGGACACCACTAGATCAGGGGTGTCAAACCAGGTGCATGGGCCAGATGCATCATGCGCTGGCCATGTCCATGACCAGTTTAACGAAGGGTGGGAAATCACGATATGTCACGTGACACCGTCATGACGATGCGAGTTTGGCACCCCTGCACTAGATAGTCTGAGAAAAAGAAGAAGGTCAAAGAAAACCTGACGTCAAACATTTGAGGAAGATCTGAAAAACATCAACCTTAAATGGAAGAACACAGAGACTGTAGCTGTGGACTGAAAATTATGGAGTACATTTGTAACCCAATATGCTTAGCACAGGATGTGATGATGATAATATATGAATGACAGATCTACAGAATAATAGAGTTGGAAGGGACCATGGAGGTTTTCTAGTCCAACACCCTGCTCAGGCAGGGGAGTGGGGGGTAGTGCGCGTGCCCACACCCATAATTCTATGTGCCCGCCCCCACATATGCGCGTGCGACCCACCTCCCGCTCCTGGCACGCAATGGTCCAGTAGGCTTGTTTTTCTTTCCCGCCTGGCTCCAGGGCTTCTCTAGGAGTCTGGGGAGGGTTAAAACAGCCTCCCCCCCCCTTGGAGATCCTCTGGAGGCCAAAAATGGCCCGTTTAACAACTTCCGGTGAGGCCCTGGAGGCTGCAGATAGCAAAAAATAGCCTTGGTGGCGCAGCAGATAAACTGCTGTTAAAGTAGCACCAGCTGCCTGCAATTACTGCGAGTTCAATTTTCACCAGGCTCAAGGTTGACTCAGCCTTCCATCCTTTCAAAGTAGGTAAAATGAGGACCCAGTTTGTGGGGGCAATAAGCTGACTTTGTATAAAAAAAGAACACCGCTCAGGGAGGGCCAAAAAGCCCTACTAAGCAGGTATATATAAAAGTATGAAGGCTATTGCTTAACGCATTGTAAGCCGCCCTGAGTCTGCGGCATATAAATTGCGGCATATAAATTGAACTAAAAAATAAATAATAAATAAATAAAAACGGGCCTTCTGGTCATACAAGAAGTTGTCAAACGGGCTATTTTCAACTTCTGAAGGACCTCTGGGGGGATGAGGAAGGCCGTTTTCATCCTCCGCAGACTCCTAGAGAGGCCCTGGAGCCAGGTGAGAAAGAAAAACGGGCCTTCCACATCTCCCCAGGCCCTCCTGAGGCAGGAAACAGCCTGTTTCCCTATTTCTGATGGGCCCAGAAGATCTGAAAATCAGTTGGCGCACGCCAGAGCTGAGCTCATGTGCCCACTGATATGGCTACGTGTGCCACCTGTGGCACACGTGACATAGGTTCGCCATCACAGCCCTATACCATCTCAGAAAATTGGTTGTCCAATCTCTTCTTAAAAACCTCCAGGGTTGGAGCACCTACAACTTTTGGAGGCAAATTGTTCCACTGATTAATTGTTTTAACTGTCAGGAAATTTCTCCTTTGTTGTAGGTTGGTTCTCTGCTTGATTAGTTTCCATCCATTACTTCCTGACCTGCCTTCAGGTGCCTTGAAGAATAGGTTGACCCCATCTGTCACGCTTAAAGCTGCCATTCAATATAGATTTATTGAGATAAAGGCTTAGTGGCATATTAAACGTGCACACAATTAATGCTATAGATGTATTATTTGAACAAGATTAATGCTGGTCAGAGGCTTTCAGCTTGACATTAAGAAACAATGGTATTTAAGTAAGGATCTGATCTGCTTAAGATCTCCCTTATTATAATGGCTGTGATCCACTCTTTTGTATAAATTTCATATCAAAGATCCTCAAACTAACCTGTAAAAATAATTCTGCTCATCCAGTGTCTATCATACTTATATAAACTTTGGGGTTAATGAAAGAATTTATAGCTTTGGTGGACATTCCTGGGCCTTATCCATCCACAAAATGGCTATTCATAGGCTAACGAGAGAATCATTATGTTATTTTTCCTTCTCACAAAGCTGCTGCTAAATTCTTTGCCTTGTTTAGACAGGTTTCCTAAGAAAGCATCAGGGTATATCTCCCTTTTATGGTCTTCCAAGATGTAGATAGGGTTTGGGTTTGGGTTCTCAACCTTTTCTTTTGTAGCCATGGAGCACGGCCACGGATCCCCAAGACTTAACTCAAGATTTAAATCGTAAGATTTCTCCAAGCCTTCCTGTGACATTGCGCCCCCTCCTCCAATGGTCTATGGACCACAGGTTGAGCCACCGCACTACAGTATTTCAAACAAACACATAACGGTGGAAGCTGGTTATTCACTCTGCTTAGGAGTAGGCCTACTGAGATGACCACTGACCTAGTTACAGTGATGACACTTTCTGAATTATATTTGAGTTTTATAAAATATGCACATCCACAGCCAAGAAACCATTTCACCATTTGAGAGTGCATGGCAGTTTTCCACTCTTAATACATTTCCATATTTGTAGACCAAAAAAGACCAAAGACTTGCAGTGCAAAGTTGAAAATGTCCTCAAGGACTACCATCACATCAATGGGAGAGTGTGGTTTTACCTGCTTTAAAGAAGGAAGGGTATACCTTTCCCTGAATAATTTGTGTTTGATCATATGCATCTAATCTCTAACATTCCCTTGTTATAAAAGGTTGTTGAGATGGAGTTGGTAAATTAGCTATAGAAGATGCAGAAGGAAGATGATGATCTAAAATCTTTTCTGCCAGGATTCAGGCCTGCTCATAGGAAAGAAAATACACTGACCACACTGGTAGATGAGCCATGTCTGGATTTCAGTAGAGAGAATGCATGTCTTGTGTGTTTGGTAGCCCTCAATACCATCAGTCATGTTATCCTTCCAGGCTGTTTGCAGTCAGTAGGACTTCAAGACACTGTCTGAGTGGGGGGCTTCAACTTTCTAAGTGAGGAACTCCACATGATGGTTATGGAGATGCAAAGATGTAGTCCTTGGTTCTTTCCCCCATGTTATCTAATCCACTGGCTTGAGATGAGGAGTTATCCAGAAGCAGATAACAATGGACTGCCACCTCAGGCTGAGATGAAGATGCCCTGGATGTGAGTCTGTAAAGGTCTGGATTGGACAAAATCCAGGATGAAATTAATGCAAGTCAGTAAATATTGGTCTATAGCGCGCATACACACACACACACACACACACACACACACGCTTCTTGACAGGTTCCTCTCGAAAAGTCATTTCATGACTTGGAAGGTCCTCTTGAAGTTTCCATTCCTGATGAAACAGCAGGTGAAAACTGTGAGCAGGAGGCATTTTTGGATCATGTGTCAGTGACCAAGATGCCTTGCAAGTTGAAAACAAATAAAATAAAATAAACCATTTGATGACGGCTAGATTAGACTACTGTGATGCATTCTATATGGGACTCCCTTGGAGATGACTAAGAACCTGTAGGTGATCAAAATGCTGCAGCAAGCTCAATGTTATGTTTTGAATTACTGATGTTGTTTCTGTATACAGATGTGGCGGCTTATTAACATTGTTAAATATTCAGCTCCCTCTGATCGTCTGTATTTTAAACTTTCTAGCAGTTGTTACTTTTCAGCACATTATTCTGAAAAATGGCTTGATTTCCAAAAATGATTTGAGAGTTCAAATAGTTTCTGCATCCTTTAACTTTTGATTTTTCATTGAAATGTTCAATTGTAGCCCCATTCTGGACAGAATTGAAATTTCCTAGGTTCAATTTATTCATTTATTGTAGACTGCGAAATGATCCAGATTTTAAATGGCAATGAATCCTCTTAAGTATTTCATGCTGTAGTGAATAGTTTTTAATTAAAAGTGTGATCCTTTGTATGTTTGCACAGAACTCTATCATTTTATTTAAATTAATCAGAATAGAGCTGGAAGGGACCTTAGTGGTCTTCTAGTCCAACCCCTTGTTCAACTCTTATACCATTTCAAACAAATGGCTTTTTAAAAAAAAAAACCTTCAGTGATGAAGCACCCACAACTTCTGAAGGCAAGCTGTTCCACTAGTTAATTGTTGTTAGGAAGTTTCTCCTTAATTACAGGTTGCTTCTGTCCTTAATTAGTTTCCATAGTTTTTTTGTTTTGCCTTCTGGTGCTTTGGAAAATAAGTTGACCCTTTATTCTTTGTGACAGCCCCTCAAATATTGGAATACTGCTATCATGCCATCCCTAGTCCTTCTTTTCACTAACCAAGCCCAATTCCTGCAACCCTTCTTCATATATTTTAATTGCCAGGCCTTTAATCATCATAGTTGCTCTTCTCTGCACTTTTCCCCCCAAAGTCTAACATCTTATTTGTAATGTGGTGACCAAAACTGGATGAGTTATTCTAAGTCTGGTCTTACTAAGGATTTATAAAGCAGTATATTTATTTATTTATATATCCCTCCTGTCCCTTTAAGTTTTCAGAAGTGTGGTCTATATTATTAATTGTCAAGGTGATGAAAGGATTATTGAGATTCTGATTGGCTATAAGTAAACAACGTTCCTATTCAGTAAAATGTCACAATTTGCACAATGGACAGAGTTTTTTCAAGTAGTATTAAGTATGAACATGTATTAAGGCAATATAATGTTGCAAACATTTTTAAAATAGGCCACCCATTCTAAAATTAATGTTGGAAGAAAGGAAATGTAGCATCAACTACGGAGAAGAAGCCAAGATTTAATTCGTATGCATAGCAACACTTGTCAAGTAATTTTTCTTCTTTTTGAACACTTTCATCAAAGTCTTAAGAACCCACTCAAATGTAGGGTAATTTCCATCATTCCACAGGATAGATTGCAAATTGCAACAAAAAAAAAGCTGTGATTCTTAAGAAAATGCAATCATTTGTATCTGTTCTTCCTTATTTCAGTGTATCTGTATGTAATACAATGCTTTGGGAAGTGAACTGAGGGCACTAAAAGCTGCTAATTATGTCAAGTAAACCCAGCAGATGGTCTTTGAATGAATGAAAAGAGGCAGTGAGTTCCGTATGAATCATTTACTGAATAAATACATGCAATAGCAAAATTAGATCAGCGAAAAAATGCAGACTGTAGTCAAACAACTACTCTTTTTTCTTTTCTTTTCCCCAGTTGCTGCATCATGATAGAGAGTTTGAAACAGGAAAGAATGTTAAATCCCTAAGTCAAATAACAGCTTCATTGGTGGTTAGATTACAACAGCTCTAAATACAAAATGCAGCAAAAAACTGCACCGGTTTCAATAGCACATAAAGATGGGTAAATACAGAGAACAAAGCTTGGCTTTCATTACATGAAATATTTAAGCTTTCTTTTAAGGCACAGAATAGAAAACACAGAAATCTAATCTGATGGTACTCAGTCATAGAATTGCTAATTGGAATCTCATCAATCCTCATCATTCTTCAGTGAACCATTAAATTGTGAACAGGATATTATTCATGCACTCAGTTTCTATGTCCCAAAGGGAGAAAAAAAATGTTTTACTCATCATTCAGATTTTGGTCCAAATTTTCTCCATCTCTTTACTGCAGATCTATTTTCAATATATTTCACATTGCATCAATTCCATTTTTTTAATTTTTTAAAATTTTTTTTGCATTTCATGCAAAACGCAAGAGATGTGGCTTTATTAGAAAGAACAGATGATAGGGAAGAAAACATTACTTTGTGTACCTTAACATCAAACTAAAGACTTATTTCAACTTATGAATGGGCCTTTGTCTTTCCTAATTTTTAAAATTCTTTTTGCTAATTCTTTTAGTTTTTGACTGCAAAAAAGAAGCCCAAAGTGCTAGATCATTCTGCATACATTTGTTGATATTATGAGCCTCCTCACCACAATCCCTTGTTAGTAGAATTCAAATATAACTTTAGAAATTACCACTTAAGCGGTGCCACCATAAAGTACTCTAAGTCACTGTAAGCCACAATAGAATTCAAAGGTTAGAAGATCTCTTGGTTTTCTTCAGTAAAACTTCAAATTATGGGTTTATTTATTTATATCTTTTCCCCCCCTCATAACTATATTTAATGGCTGAATCATCCTCTTGCATATTCTCCCTTTTTTAGATTTCCCTGAAAGTTATCAAGCAGTAAATGCATTTCTATCATTTAAAAGGAATTGAGGTCTGCTAACCTAAACTATTTTGTGATAAGAGTTACTCATGCTATTCTATATGAAGCCAATGTCTGAATTATATTATAAAGTCTACCTAATGAGGCACATTCATAATAAAACGTAGGAGAAGCTTACATGCCCATGTGCAGGTACATCACACTGAAATATAGACAACTGATTCTCAAAACATGATATAGACAATCTGCTACATATATTACAGGCACTTTGGTATCCTTAGTAGTCTAGTTATTTATAGGGCACAATGGGAAGACCTCTACAAGCTTCAGTGAAGAACACTCCTCTTGGAGAATTTCTTCAAAGTTGTCTAAACCAGAGTTAAGATTTTTTTTAAGTTCAATTATAAAGCTAATATCCCTAAAGTTTATTCACCCATAGAAATTATTTGGCCAGAGGACTTTCTAAGACTCTCAAAATTCTGATAAAATTTTATTATTCTATGCTATTGTATTATTCTTAGAAAGGCATTGCATATATATTCAAGATGGTGTGTCGCTACTAATTTCCATGGAACTACGCCATTTCTTGGGTTAAAATACAAAAATGCATCATTGTTCAAACCATCTGAGAAAGATTTCAAAAATATTTGAATAAATATAATTAATGCCTCCCCCCCCCCGCCGATTCTATTCTGAAAGCAACAATGAATAAAATGTTCACACTCAAATAACCAAGCCCATTTTCGCAAACTGTTCTTGCGTTTCCTGGGCCTGCGAAAATCAAATGGGAAAAAAGCTACACTGATTAGAAGATATATTTGATTTCAAATGACTCACTAGAAGTCTTTTTTCCTGCATTATTATTATACAGAAGCACTGTGGATCAGCTTCAATGCTGTTTTTGCACACTCTGTCCTCCCACTCTGCACTATCATATTCCTTATTGGTAATGTGTGAATGAATCAGCTTTGGAATTTGTACTTTCAAAAAGAATGCAGTGATATGAATGCTATGTGGTTACTACATGCATTGATCCAAAAATAAAAATAAAAAACCTGCTCAAGGCACCAATACTGATAGTACTGAAACAACTGTGAAAGAATCAAGCAGAAATTCAGAAGTCTACAGCTTGAGCTCATTATTTGCTGGTATTCCACATACAATTGTAAACATGCTTTTAAAACTCACTTATAAACTGTTTTCTATCGGTAGCAATCAATGTGACATCGCAATGTTGTATCAGGGTGGCTGCCAAATCCTAATTCGTTATATAGCTTGAGCATACTGTTGCATAGGCATTTCCCTGCGTTATGGATAGGGCAAATAAACCTTTAATAAGAAGCAGTGAATGGAAAAAACACGGTACTGTACTACATAAATCTTCATTTTCACATCCTGGGTAAATATATAATATATGCATTTGTGAATTATATGCATTATCTGAATGAAACTCAAAAGAATACATTTTTCAATATAAATATTAAAGGTTAATATTTTGTATTTCCCTTTTTTTTGCAAATCTTTAATCATACATTATTACATCAATAGTTTTCATTTTTTTAAAAATAAGAAACTCTTAAATCCATAATATTAGTAAGATTAAGTCCTTTTTACTAGCTATGCTATTCTCAAATTTAAGATTTTTATATCATACTTTTTTCAAAGAAAATAGTTTTCTTTGATATTTTTTTTCTGCATTCACACCTCTGAGGAAAATGCATTTTAAAAAATAGTATCTATTTACATGGCAGATATCTTGATGAAACACAAATAAGGTAGAAAAAATGAAAGATAGCCCACTTTTCTTAAGGACAGAAATGCCATAACAGGACCTACTGAAACAAATGTTTATTCTATAAACCCTATTGCACATTAAATTTGCTGTAACAGATGGGAGGAAAAATTGTTTATAAGTAAGCTGGCTTAAGCCTACGGCAAAATCTCAAGTTATTATAAAACGGTTGGGGTGATGGGCCAAGTAACTAAGAGTTATAAAAAGTAATATTGGTACAATGCTAATAAAATACATAAAGATTGGCAAAGATATGCTAACAGGAGCTTTTAGAATCCAAAGCTTCCTAAGGTGCAACATTAGGTCTTGTCCCATCTTCTGTCAAGTCATACCTACGAAACAAACAGAAGAAAAAAGAAACAATGAACTCTTATCCAAATTCTCAATGAGGTAAAATTAAAAAGGCATCCTATGGCTGTACTTACCACTGAGTACAATTTTTGGAAAGTTCTTCTGAAGCCAGTGGTATCAATACCTGTGAGAACAAAAAACTATATTATGACACAAGATTCTACATACTTCGGTTCTGTGGAAAGCCGTCCTAGATTCTGGCTTTGACTCCTAACCCCCTGTATGCATAAAGTCATCGCTCACAAACGTGAAATCTGAACTGTGATTCCAGTACAAAGTTAACCTCTTCAACAACTGGCTCTGCATGGATGCACGTGCATGGATCTTAAATCCTTAAAAGAAATACATCAAGCAAGGTAAAGGTAACATCTGAGATTTTTTTTTTTCAACTCAAATCTTTATCCATCAGCTCAATGGGATCTTGCTACAGAATGCATAAAGGAGAAAAAAAATAAGTAATTCTGTTTCAGAATCAGGTCTATGTAAAGTTTATGGGATTATGCCCATAATTCATTCCCAACCTCTTGGCTTTCTGGAAAGGTCTCAGAACATGGCTCTGCCAATTGGCATAGAGTCCCAGTGGGGGTTTTCTATGCTAGAGATGGCTAACAGACTACGAAAGAAGATCCCACCTGTACTTGGTTCCCAGTTTTATCTAATTCCTGTTAAATTTAATATTTTTAATGTTTGTATGCTCTTCCTTTTACTGTCTTGTTAGCTGCCCAATCACCTGGATAGTGAGACGTGTGGCATATAAATAAAATAAATAAATAAATAAACTTTGTCAAAAAAGAGGAACTAGCCGATATACTTCAATTCACATTTTTCTGCTACATTATCCAAGCACTACTTTTTTCTTTTTTATGTCTGTGATACTCACCTTACCAAGCAGACCTTTATCTTTAGACAAGAATCCTCCACTGTTCTTCACTGCAACATCTAAAGTTCTTCTCTGTAGATCAGCCAACGAAACGCTGAAATCAAAACTGAGAAGGGAAAAATGTTTCAGACAAGAATATAATCAAAGTACTTTGAAATCAGGAGATCTGTGGCTTCAGAATATTTGGCTAAGAGGCACTGAAAATCAGTGAGATTTTTTGAGGTTGCAACTGCTCGACTCATATCTTCTACATAGGGAACATTTCCCTCTGCAAAATTATTTGCCCTCCACTTTTTTAATGCTAATTTTAATACCTATATTACCCCCAAGGCATAGCTCCAAAGTCTACTTTGTTAAATTATAATATTTATATCAATTAACACCCAACTGGTTAAGCTTTTTTGACAACTTATTTTCTACAAAAAAAATATTGTGATTGTACTGCTAAGACTCATTTTTTCTATAATCTTATTTATAGAGATGGTAACAAAATAAACCAGGGGCTGCTAATTGGATACATCTGCATTTATTTTTATCTCCCTGCACTGCACTTCTAGTAACAGTGAACTATTAACCCTTTTCTAGATGCCTTCTTAAAAATCAATAGAAGTAACATTTCAGTACAAACAAAGAAATTTTAATAATTTCCCAACTTTATACTGTAAAACCAGGAACCAGATTGCAACATACGCCTGATCAAACACTGGATTTAAATTCTTCTTTGAAACACTTGTTTTTCTTCTTCCTGATCTCCTCTTGTCAGGCAATAAATACATTCGAACATAAGGGTCAGAACCTTCTTCTGAAAAGGCGATTAGATTTCTACAATAAAAGAATATAAAATATCAGATCAGAAATAGTTAATAAAGCAGCCCATCTGCAAATTTTGACAATGCTTGGTCAGGAACCCTTTCTCCAGGATTCGCTGATCTCTTTTTTCCATCTGCCTGGATACAATCCCTCCGCCTGGATTCCCAAGAGAATCCTGGTTAATCAAAGTCACAGTTGAACGGGGAGATTTAATTGGAGAAATAAAGCTCAGCATTTTTGACTAGATGGGAGAGAAGAAAGCAGACCCTTCCCAGTTCTCCAGCATAGCTACCATACCTTGTAGATAAATTGATAAATGCAAGAAATACATAATTCGATCACCTGCATGTGTGCACAACCACCATAAGTTTGTTTCTCTGTGAACTGTGACGAATTGTTAACTGAATCTGGCCCAATGGAGACTGTCCCAACGTTGTTCCACTATGAAAATAAAATATAAATCAAATAAAAAAAAAATCAGAATAATACAAACTGTCAATGTTCAGTTTCCACAATGACACAACACTAATTTTTCCTTTTGTGAATTTGTGGATCTATTATATCCCAATGACAGAAATATGAAATAAATACTTCAGTAAGAATCCTCAAGTGTTATTCTAACCCACCTGCATACATAAAGACAATCCTAATGAGGTTCTGTACCTACAATTACAATTCATTCTGATTTTCCAGTGTCAGGGGAAAAAATCTGATTATGAGCAGACACAATTAAAATACAGCATTACTGAATATTAAGTAATTGTTGATTTGTGAAGATATGATTTGGTTTTGAGAAGTAACAATATAAAACAAGAGCTGCTTATTGTGCAGAAAATTGGAGGGGGGTGGGGGAAGGGGAAAGAATACCGGCAATATATAAATTGTGGGATGCCGAAACTGGTGCCTTTTAAACTTGCAAAAGAATATCTGAGTCAAGGTGGAGACCTCATGAAAATGTCAACTCAATGCGAAGATACTGTAAACAAAATGCAGGTATTATGCTTAGAATCATTAGGGAGAGAACTTAGAGGTAAAAATGCCAATGTAAGAATAGATACAACATAAAAAAAAAAAAGAATTTGGGACTGTACTTTTCAAGTTGCCTCAGACGTTGTCTCAGCTCCTGCGTGGCGATGGGGAGAGAGATGTCTGAAGCTATACTTGGAGTAGGCTCTTTGACTGAAAGGTGGCTGGGAGAACCGCTCAAATTGGAGGTCAGAAGACTGGAGGAACTTCTGCTGAGATCTGTTGGCCACTGAGGGTTAGGACTGGAGGGGAGGCCTGTTTCCATCCCCTCAGTCCTTTTATTGGCATCTGCAGCTGTGGAACTTGCGGCTTTGCTCACATCAGCTGCTGGAGAAGGGGGAACCTGAGGCTTGAAAGTACCCTTCCTTCCATCTTTGGAAACAGAAGGCCTCTTCACTTTGGCCGTATATTGGTAATCTGGAGATCTCTCTTGGGTTTCAAGAGAAAGGATCTAATAGTCACAAAAAACAAACAAGAAGACCACATTCATTCTTTCTTATGGTTTCAAAAGGTTGCAAAACCCAGCATTGGGGAGAAAGCTGAGGTACACAAACAGATTACCAAAGAACCAAAGCAGACCTAGAAGTGTTGTCTTAGAGCAGTGATGGCTAACCTTTTTGCCATCGCGTGACAAAAGTGGGGGGAGCACGGTGGGGTCACATGCACGCGTGCCCACATCCATAATTCTATGTGCCCTGCCCCCCCGCTTTTGGCATGCGATGGCACGGTGAGCCTGTTTTTTGCTCTCTCCAGGCTCCAGAGCCTTTCTAGGAGCCTGGGGAGGGCAAAAACGGCCTTCCCCACCCCCCCAGAGGCCCTCCGGAGGCCGGAAACAGTGCGTTTTCTGACTTCTGGTGGGCTCAGAAGGCCTGAAAATCAGCTGGCTGGTGTACGCATGTGTGCCAGAGCTGAGCTCGCGTGCCCACCAATATGGCTCTGCGTGCCACCTGTGGCACCCGTGCCATAGGTTCGCCATCACGGTCTTAGAGCCTCTCTCTCCAATGGCTCTATATAGAAACATGCCTGGAAAATCTTATGTAGTATGTAATTTATCGGCGAGTTCTGCATAGCTAGAATGTTTGCCATTCATCCCCATCATGACGGGAGAAAGAAAAGTCCGCCTGAATGTAACTTAATTGATAGGAAGTACAAGTAGTCCTCAACTTATTTTCAGCGCTTAGAGTCTATTCAAATTATGATGGACTCCTAGAAGTTTGACCATATTCCTAAATTCCAACGGCCACTTCCCCTGATCATGTGTCCATATTTCGGACAACCGCCAATCACCCTGCATTTATAGTCATTTGCAGCATCCAATGGTCAATGTTACCACAATTTATATTTTTGCTGAAAACTAGTGTTTTTTCCCCCTTGTTTTCATCCTATAGTAAATAATGGGTTTGCTTAACACCCCACCATAAAAAAAAAGATAATAAAATCTGGCTGATCACAAGATGATCTGCTTTTAAACTTTCACAAGTTATGACTGCAAAGGGCAGGCTCCGTTATGATCCTAAATCAAAGATTGTCTATTCTCTTCTTACGTTTTATCGAAGAAAAGCTTTCAATGGAACATCTACACCAAATTCTCACTTGGTGGAATTTTCCATTTCGTGGCTGTGGAGAATTAAAAGTACACACCAATCCAGCCTCTTCCGTTCGTTAAGCACTGCCAGCCTCAGATTTTTGCTACCAAGCTTTTTTCAGAATCTTTTACAATCTCCCCGGGATTTAATCCCTGAAAAGAATGTGTAAAAAACTGGCATAGTATAGAATGCCTAATAAATCTATAGAATGTGTGATATTTTTAGGCAAAATATGAAATGCCTTCGTTATTTTAATATGCTATATACCCGTGATGGCAAACTTATGGCACGCGTGCCAGAGGTGGTATGCAGCGCCCTCTCTGTGGGCACACGAGCCTCCCGCCAGCTAGCTGGTCTTTGGGTGTCTGCCGTTCATGCGCAGGGGTGGGGGCGTGCGGGGGCACGCATGTGCATGCACGGGGGTGGGGCACGTGTGGGGCCATGTGCGCATTGAGTTTTGGGGATTCAGGTGCGCATTCACACATGCATGTGCACACTTTGGGCACTCGGTCCCGAAAAGGTTAGCCATCACTGCTATATACTTTCCCTAGGCATTATGCAGCATAGTAATAAGAGTTGTGAAAAGGGTTAGGGCTAATCCTATTCCTAATCCTACCGCTACCCCTAACTTTTTACTGAAAAGACATACAAGAAAATGAAAGAAGAAATGCAAAATAAACTACAGAACTTTCTTATTGAAAAAGAGAGAGAAGACAAAGCACTGACCTACTTATTCCAACAAGGCAGGCTGGAATGGCATGTTTGCCGAAGTATTTTATACTTTGCCTGTTTGCCTTTTGGCTTTGCATAGAATGCCTAGGAAATGTGTGAAATATTAAGCCTTTTGTACTTTGACATCCCATATTTGGCATGGTATAGATTTCCTAGGCATTCTATAAAGCGCCTAATTTCATACATTGATGATAAGATAAGACAAAAGGAGCAAGGGAGAGAGAAAGAGATGCAGAAGTCCTGTCTCCTGAGGTTTACTGAGTCTGCTTGTTGCAAGATGCTCCTTGGAGCGTAATGTCAGGTATGAGAATAGCATATGTGGTCTTATTTGTTATCATACACACACAGTACACATATAGTGTGTAACAAATCTGGCATTTCCAGATATTTTGGATACAGTTCCCTAGAATCCCTGATTATTGGGTATAATGGCTGGCATTTTTAGAAGGGTATGGGAGACACCAGGTTGACCTTTTCTGGTGCATATGATGTAAAATATCAGAAGTGTCAAACTGGATTTCTTCGAGGGCCAGAGCAGCATTGTAGTTCTCCCCCAGGACGGCGGGATGGATGCCTCCTGCAGCACCCTGCCAGCCAAAACGGGGCGCAGGGAGTCGGCGCGTGGCCCCCCTGCATCTCGTTTTCACCCTCCATGGCCTCCTACAGCACTCTGATGGCCATTTTCGGCCAGCAGAGTGCTGCAGGAGGCCATGGAGGGTGAAAATGAGGCACGGGAGTGTCTCACGCAGCTTGTTTTAGCCGCCAAAGGCACTGCAGGCCAGTCCTTTGATATTTCTAGGCCAGCCCCGCAGGCTGGATTTAAGCACCCCACGGGCTGGATTGACACCCCTGTAATCTATGAAAAGAATGTTGGTGGTAAATGATTGAAGTGTAGTATTGCAGGCAAACTCTACCCACAGCCAGGAGTTCGATCCTAATTGGACTCAAACCTGACTCAGCCTTCCAGCCTTCCGAGGTCAGTAAAATGAGGAGCCAGATTGTAGGGGGCAATGTATAAATAATGCTTACATTGTAAACCACCCAGAGCGCTATGGGGCAGTATACAAGCCTAAATGCTATTGCTATGCTGTTGCTATTGATTCCATCTCATCAAAAAATACCCTTATTTATTGTCTGTTGTAAACATATGCCAATTATGATGCACTGTGTGTTGTTTTAAACTCTTAATCTTGTCATTTTAAAGGGATCTATAGCTTGATGTAAGGAGCATTATAGTTGCTTTCACTCATTCCAAATGCAGATGATCTTATAGATTAAGCAGTTATAAGAGAAGGAATTGTTTCACATGAAAATTAGAGCTCTGGGCATTTCTTCTTAACTTGATGGGAGAAAGCTGCCCAAAGCTTTAGGCAGAAGTCTTAATCGCTTTTGTTTTTGGGCAGCAAAAGGGAAGCCTGGCGGTAACTGAACTCTTGCATGCAAAATATGCTCCATCACTGAAATACAGACTCACTCTATGGGACATATTGACACTTTCACCACAGTCTGCAGCTTTGGTCTCAACTTTCAATATATGAATCAAGTAACTAAATTTACAACTTCTCATTCCCAAGCAACCACACTTTTAAAACCTTTTCCTGACTTTCTTTCTTAAAATATAATTTGCATAACACTACCACTACCACAATTATTACATGCTTAATTTTTAAATATATTTTAGGACACTGTTATAATATACCCTGAGTGCAACTTTCATGTATACAGTGCTGTTTGGACCAGAATTGTTAAGATGAAATCTCTGATGCATAGTTAGATCTTCACTTGCAAGGAGTTGGTTAAGAGGAAGCTTAAAATTTCCTAAGGAGCACTGATGTTGTTCATCCTTGACCTATAGAAGAAAAAAGAATTATTACATTTAAACGAAAACCTGTATTAAAAAAAAGTTAACGAATTATTGAGTCCTTAAATTTATTCAATTAACCTGATTCTTGACCCATTAATAAACTTAATCAGCTTAGAATGAACCCATGCAAAAAAGGTGTTAGGCACGTTTGCTTTTTCTAATAAAGAAAAAGGGAATACAGTATTTAAAAATAATTCAATAACAACACCAGCATCAATAGTTAAACAAGACAATTTGTTTCCTATAATCTGAATTTTGGTGTATTATCACTTTTCTTACTTACAGACTCAAATCCAGCACTAGAGAAGGCCAAATTTGACTTGACATTTATGCTATATTCAGGATAAAGTAAGTTTTAAATGGTATTACATATATTACTGAAAGAATTTTTAAAAATTCTAATCATCTGCCTCAATTTCGTTAAGCAAATGACTCAGCATAGGCAGAACTACAACTAGCTAGGATCCCTTGTCTATTAAGCAAAACATTTGCAAATGTCGAAAGTACAACATTTTTTGTTGCAATATTCCCAATGCTGCAGCTGTTCTGGCATTCTACCCTATCAACAGATACCTCAGATCGAGCAAATAACTAGAATGACTTACCTCAACTTCTAGTTCTTGTCGTCGAGGATTATGAACAAAAAAAGTGAAATGCTCTTCCCAAACGGGTTCATTGGTCTTATAGCGGATCTATTCAAAGGCAGGATTCTTTATTAACATATATGGCAAAAAACAAAGCCTACATATACAGATACACAGATGTTCTTCTCCCTTTGCTCCAAGGACTGCATGTCCTTGGGTAATATATTAAGGGAACTGGACAACAATGGAAATCACAGAACTGGATATTCAACATACACATGCATATAAATACATACAAATATCAAAGTGGTTTGCATTGGGAGTCTGTACCTCAGACTCTACAATGGGCTTTGTCCCTCAATGCAAATTACAGATATCAGGATTTTTTCCCCTAGATTCGATTTCTGGAATGGGCAACAGAGTAGCTTTAAACTTTTATTTTACCTGCACTCCCAACCCAGATCAGAAATATGAGTTAAAGTTTTCAAGTACAGTACTTCTTATCCAAAGAAGTTCACAGCAGTGTGTCCCTTTGAGAAAAGCCACGACACCCAATTCTAATTTATTTATTTATTTATTTATTGAATTTCTATACCGCCCTTCTCCCGAAGGACTCAGGGCAGTGAACAGATTAAGATTTCATATACATATACATACATACATACATACATACATACATACGTATGTATGTATATATATTATAAACAGTAATAAATTGAGTCAACTTGGTGTATCTGCTAAGACCTTGGCATAGAATTTAGGTGTTTATACTAGCCCTGCTTGTTGAAACAGAAAGGTCTTCAGGGCACGTTGGAAACTGCGAAGATCTGGGATTATTCGTATTCCAGGGGGTATTTTGTTCCAAAGAGTAGGTGCCCCCACAGAGAAGGCTCTCTCCCTTGGAACTACTAGACGACATTGTTTTAATGATGGTACTATGAGTAGGCCTACTCTGTGAGAGCATATTGGTTGGTGGGAGGTTATCAGTTGCAGTAGGTGGTCTCGTAAGTACTCAGGTCCTTAGCCATGGAGCACTTTAAAGGTAAGAATCAACACCTTGAAGCACACTCGGAAGGCCACCGGAAGCCAGTGCAGCTCGCATAGAAGAGGTGTTACATGTGAGCGCCATGTTGCTCCCATAATTACTCGCGCGGCCGCATTCTGGACCAGTTGGAGATTCCAGGTGCACTTCAAGGGGAGCCCCATGTAGAGAGCATTGCAGTAGTCAAATCGGGAAATGACAAGGGCTTGTGTGACTGTGCGTAAGGAGTCCTGGTCTAGAAAGGGATGCAATTGGCGAATCAGGCGAACCTGATAGAAAGCTCCTCTGGCCATGGCTGTTATATGATCTTCTAAAGACAGTTGTGCATCCAGGAGGATGCCTAAATTGCAAGCTTTCTCTGCGGGGGTCAATGACTCGTCCCCAATAGTTAGTGATGGAACTAACTGGCTGTACTGGGACGCCGGCAGCCATAGCCACTCAGTCTTAGAAGGGTTGAGTCGAAGCCTGTTTCTCCCCATCCAGACTCGTACGGCCTCAAGGCACCAGGACATCACTTCAAGGGCATCATTGGGGTGGTTTGTGGTGGAGATGTACAGCTGAGTGTCATCGCACCCCAAAACCACGGATCTCTCCCAACGGCTTCACATAAATGTTGAACAGGAGAGGCAAGAGGACCGACCCGTGTGGCACCCCGCAAGCAAGGGGCCTTGAGGTCGATCTCTGTCCACCTGTCAACACTGACTGCGACCTGTCAGAGGTAGGATGAGAACCACCGTAATACAGTGCCTCCCACTCCCAGCCCCTCCAACCGGTGCAGCATGATACCATGATCAATGGTATCAAAAGCTGCTGAGAGATCTAATAGGACCAGGATAGAGGAACATCCCTTATCCCGAGCCCTCCAGAGATCATCAACCAACGCGACCAATGCTGTTTCTGTGCTGTATTCAGGTCTGAAGCCGGACTGGAACGAGTCTAGATAGACAGATTCTAAATTCAGATCCAAGTGCCTGCAAATTGCTTGGGGATGGGAGTAAGGGGTTCCATTGGTTTTGAAAGAAAATGTTACACAGATTGATGTGATCCTGTATATACAAAACCTGAAAAAAATTGGGATGGTGTGAACTGTATTGCTTTACAGAGGAGGGCAAAAGTGGTTAAGACTTACCTTGCTTTCTTGTGCCTTATGTCCAACTGTCATTAAGACAAGGGGATTTGGATTACTGTTCATTTTCTTCCCTGACTGAAAATGTAGAAAACAATAATTCTATTACTCTTATCTTCTTTCTATCCACACTGTGTGTCACTAACGTATATGAGATATAGGAATCACATAACTTACCTTGAAAAATTTGCACATAGAAATCACTGAGGTTTCCAACCTCTTTAACAAGTATTGTGTTTTTGAATGAATTGGTTTAAGGTACTCAACCTTTCATCCTTAAATAAGCATTTCGTCCCCCCCAAATTAATGAAGCAACATCAGAACAAATGAATGAATGTTGCAGTCAGGAAGCAAAAGGGGGATATGGAGAAAATGCAAGCTTAGAAAGCTAATCTTACATATATGGAATGATTAAGCAGAATGTCAGAATCATAAAACATTTGGAGGGTAACAAAAGAGATGATATGCTATGGCTTCTATTATAAGTTTACCTAGTTTTCTTACTAAAACTACAAAAGTAATTTTAAAGAACTCAGATTATGAATGTCTGTTAAAAGGGTCCCTACCAATTTCTCAGTTAAATACTTTTTGTTAAGAAGGAGTTACAGGAGTTAATCTGAAGCATCTATCAATGCTGTTAATACATTAATTAAATTATTAATAATTAATTAATTTATAAACGGGAACTCCAAAAAAGTAACATGATTAAAAGAGAAGTTAAAACAATGTTAAGACAAAAGCTGCAGACTAAAGACATGAGTATTCTTATCTCAACACATATTGTTTTGAGTTTTTAAAGGGTAAGCCATATTTAGTTTAATTTTCCAAGCAATCTGCTTTTAATTATTTCTCGCTGTGAAATTTTTTTAATTGACAGAAAATTCATTCAGATTTTCTCCCAGATTAGTTCCATTTCTGAAAATTATCTTCAAGGGCAAAATATGAGCCATAGGGATCTTCATCAATATCATCCTCTCTTATATTACATATTTTTGAATATGTATGCAAGAGGGTGTCAATCATGCCTTTATTTGATAAAATAAAGTTTATTTGATATTGTTTATTGAATGTTTGGCCTGTTCAAATGTTGGCTTGTTCAGATACTTATTTCTTCTTATTTATGTTTTTCTTAACTTTATCAATTTCTGGTTTTCAAAATGCTTACATAAAACTCAACTTATTTACCACTGAATGGCAAAATTGATGGGACAGGCAAAATGTCTCTCAGAAAATAATATACTACCCCTTTAATATAAGCAGAACTTGTTTTTAACAGTAATAGAAGTAAGATTCAAGTCTTACATCTTGCCTCAGGAAACAGGGAGGCACATTTCTTTTTTATATATGCTACCAATTAAGTTTTCTACAGGTAAGGAGAAACAGATATGTAGTGTCTATATATCTGCCTTCAGCTAGCCTTTCAGTTTAACCAGCAATTCTGAGCTGTGCATCTGCACAATTTATAAACTACCAGCTATTCTGTGCTGTCAGCATCTTCAAAAAAGCACTGCTCCTACTTTCCACATTAGTAGCAGGACTAAATTTAGTTTTCCACTGGCAACTTGTCTTATTAATTCCATGCTTGTCTACAGTGGTGATCCTGAAACAAAAGGGATGGAATTAATAAGCCTACAAAGGGTTTGTATTTCATGATGACTTAGTGACCCTTATATTAGTTTTGTTATGAAGATTTTGATTGCCAATATGCAATTACATTCCAAGTTCAGCAAATGTATTAAAAAGGGATCAAGGAACTTGGAAATTCTCTGGATTAAAAAAAAAGCATCAACAGGTTTAATAAAAGCATGCTTTTGAAAATATATTGGACATTCAGTACTATTTTAGAAGAATTAAATAATTTGTTTAATAGTAATAATATAGCTGGCTCTCTAATGCCAACTTTAAAAAAATAATTGCTTATTAAAATTAAAGATTATTTGTTTCTATAATTTATGTAGTGCAATCAGTGATGGGACGTGTCTTCTACTCACAGGCAAATTATTGTTATTGTGTTCTGATCTAACTGTGACACTAAGCTTATATCTCCTGGAATTCAAAATATTTGAAGATATTTTCTATTTTTTTAAGACTGCCTTTATAATTTTTATAAATAAATTCAAGGTGACAAACATATATAATCTTTTTTCCTCCTCCTATTTTCCCCATAACAACAACACTGTGAGATGAGTTGAGCTGAGAGTGACTGATTGGCCCAAAGTCACCAAGACGGCTCTCATGCCTAACTCACAGGCACTTGTATTGCATCTTCACCACTAGACCAAATTGGCAGCCCAAAGTCTTTATTTAATTGTGTGATTTTAAATGGAAAATTGTATCACTTTTACCTTTAAGACTTTCTGAACAGCAGACTTCTTCAAGGCTTCTGGATTATAATCTAAAGGATTATGCTTTTAAACCAGAAGAAAATGAACATACGGAGGGTTAATATGACATGCAACGAAGCAGTTCCAATTGGTTAATTAAGGACAGGACAACAACGGCAGACCAAACAAACGTTCTCAGAAGCAAGAGAAAAATACTTGAGAATTAATTACTATAAAATAACTTGATATACTCTTTTTCTTTCCGTTTTTAATTACAATATTTCACTGACTTTTTCCAGACAGGCTAAGATTCTATTTGCAGTAACTTTTTCCCCCCTATAATGCTCCATTGCATTGGATTTGATAATATGGATACAAAAAAGTGGAGTAGGTCTAACTAGCTGATAATTTCCATTAACAATTTCTAATTTTATTTCAGAAACACTGCATCGTCCGGAGGGTAAAGCAGGCAAACTATAATGAATTAAAACTACAGCACTACCAAACTAATTTCAGAAATTAGGAATTCTTAAACAGAGAGGGAGGGCATTCTAGAATTTCATTTTGTCTCAAAATTTTTGATATGGAATAAACAAACAGTTAAATCCAGCTTTCAGCTAAATTGCTAGGCAAAGCATGCTAACTAATTCAAAACAGGAAAGGGAATTCTCTGTCCTCCGGAATAACTGTTTAAAGTTTGTCTACAAGTAAATCTTGTTTTCAATGGAAAAAAATGTTATAAAAACTTCTACATATGTCTCAATATTATACATCATGTGGAAGAAATATTATACCAAAAATTGACAGAAAGTTTATGTCTGATAAACTGAAGAGATGTTGAACACCAACTAAGCTTTTTAACTAAGAATGAATTTACTTCTAGATTGTTTCACTCCATTTAATCACTGAAATTCTCTCTATATTTTTAAGATTTAGATTAGACATTTTTAACAAAATTTCTGCTTGTCTTCTTGTCAGGAAGCCACACTTCCAAATAAAGCTCGTAACTAGTATTTACCTCAAGAAACCTTGTACCGGCTCTTTATTTGAGAACATTAATGTTGTGAAGATGAACTAAAGGCTGGCACTTTTGCCTTGGGGTACGCCAGCTCCCCATTTTTTCTAATTAAACAATTCTAAAAAAAATAAGGTCAGATGGGCAGGAAAAAATGTAGTATCATAAATTTATGGATACTCATTTTTAAATAAAGGTACTGTATACAGCTATTCCTTGACTTATAATCAATTACTTAGCAACCAAAGTTTCGACCGATCAACTAGGGGTACGGAGTAACAGTATCAGAGTTGGAAGGGACCTTGGAGGTCATGTAGTCCAACCCCCTACTCACACAGGAGACCTATAGTAGGGATTCAAACCGCCGAACTGCCGACTTTTCTGATTGACAAGCTCAGTGTCTTAGCCACTGAGCCACCTAGTCAGGCTGTACTTATGACCCAGATTCACACTTCCAATGATCAGCTCCCTCTATAGTCTCATGACCGCATTTTGGGCATTCAGCAACAGTGATGCATTTACAGCAGCCTGCAGGATCCTGTAATCATTTGACGGCTTTTACGCCAATTCTACTTAAAACTGGCATTTACTTCCTCTTTATTTTGGCAAAACTGCAACCCTAATGAATAATTGATTTGCTTAATGACTGTAGTATTTGTTTAATGGCCACAAATAAACTGTGTAAAATCGGGTTGGTCACAGGAATGACCTATTTTATGACTGTCACAAATTATAACCATGGTTAGGTAGGTTTCATTACAGCCTTGTAAGACTCCTTGTATTATTCTCTAAATTTGTCCTTAGGTTTATTTAAAAAAATAAATCAGGTATGCTCATACCTCTAGTTGGCTGGCTACTTAAGTATTGTAACAACTTGATGCAGCACAATGTACTTTTAGAAATAGTTCCCTTTCTTTTTGCTTCTAAAAGCTTTGGGCTAGTAGTAGTTTTATGCTGAATGACTATTTGCCTAGACTGAAAAAAGTCTTCTCTTTCTTTCTTTTTCTCCATGTATTTCTTAGCATTTAATTTTCAGTTCCTAATGGTTCTTGCTATAGTACTTTCTTTGGAGGGGTTCACACATATAACAGACACATTCAAGACTGCCATGAAATTTTGCCTCACACTGTATTTTTTTTAAAATTCTTCTTCTCAGTTTAGGATGAACACCATAGCTGCTTTTGATGAAGAGGAGCCAACAGTATCAGAGTAAAAATAACAGATGACAGAGATATTTGCGGCTTGCATGCCACTGTCATGCAAATGCCATAATGCTTATTAAGGAATCTTTAAGCTATAAAAAGAGAAGGAACTGTTCCAGTTCCACAAAAGAAAAAAAAGACAAGGTGAAGTTTAATTTGGGTCAAGTTGCTGTTAAAAGTTTCTTTTTCTGATCAACCTTTACTTCTGTAACACATCATTTCAATTGCCTTAATAGACTTTTAACAATGCACTGGAACCAGGGTTTAAGGACTGATAGCAAAATAAGAGTATATGATAATTTAAATATGACGAACTGTTTTGGTATTACATTTTAATCTTTCCAACCTGAATCAAACAAACAACGAGGCCTGTTTTTACACTGATTTCAGAAACTCAAGACAATCAAGATTCTCAACATAAACCCAATAATGAGATGCCACAAAATAGGAACGTAGATGGTTTGCAAGCTTGAAATGATTATGCAATGTGAATTCACAACCCCTATTTTATTTTATTTTTGTAACTTTTTCAAATTTCTACTTGACTGTGCACTGTACACTGTCTTTGCACTAGCTGTTATCTCTCAGCAAAAATCTACTTTAATATGCTCAGATGGAAACGCCTAATTTATGGGTCCATATTTTAATGACAAAAGGCTGCACAAGGAGGTGTATTTTTTTCTGTAACACATATTATTCCAATTTTAATTATGCAACTTGAGCCAAATTAAAGACCTTCTGGGCCCTTACATATGCCACACACAATACTTGCACTTACTTTCCAAAACAATTACAAAGTATGTTGATTTTTACAATTCATGACCATTTCATTTCTCTGCAAGCGTCACATTTCTTCAAGTAGATAACTGAGCATGCTAGTCTCTGAAAAAATTAGCAAATTTAGCTGAGAAGCTAAACTAATTACACCACTGAAAATGTAGCCAAAACAATATAAACTTCTAAAACCATGCACTTAAAAAACAAAGTACTGCATGCTCCTCCATTCCAATGTTAGGGCAAAGTGGGTTTATAAACACCAAGGTTAAAAAAAGGGGGGTTATTATTTTTTTTAAACAAAGGAACACGTAAACCTGAGAACTCACAAATAGCGCTCTATAGACTGAGGTAGTATTTTCACAAAAGACTAGTCCCGATGCTCTCCTCTCTTTTAAGTATCCACACCCAAATTTTCCCTCGTAGATACTCTTTAGAAAAATGCAAATGGAAGGAGAAAGCAGAAAGTCATAGGATTCTGGCAGCCTGAGGGCTCAATCAGCTTTATCATTAGCATAAATACAGAAAAGTGAAGTACTGAAAATCATACAAAGAAAGGATAAACCAATTTTTTCCATTATTGATCTAGCTTTATCGACATTTCCAGGCAATTTTTTTTCTCCTACTGCAATTGGGGGCATTTTAGCTACAGATACCACTTGCACAACAAAATCACACTTTTCAATAATAGCTTTTTAATGTACTCATGCACCACCTTTTTATACCAGACATCAATAAGGTTGTTATCATTGTAAATGGGGAGGGGGGGAGAGGGGGAAAGATTTTCTGAATATATAGAAGTTGTGCTCTTAATCTGTATTCATTGTGCACAAAAGAAAAAAGCTTCATTTCTCTTAAGGAAATTTTAATTATGTTATACTATCAGATGATTATGATATAATGAGACCCATTATTACATACTGTTTCTTGATTTCTTTTTTTTTTTTTTAAGTATTCTATTCAAGAGTTCCAGGACATAAACTGAAAATACAACTGTAACACAAATACAATAACAAATCCAAGATTTTGCCTCATGTACTTCAGAAACGCTCTGGTGCCCTTAGATCACAGTATGTCCACCACAAGTTTGACAAAGATATACTAACGTTTTTATTGGCACAGTAAGGATTGAAACACATCCTTCCAAAGGACTTTTCATAACTGGGAGATTAATCCCAGGCAAACAAGGGTTGCCACTTCATTATTTACCATTGATCTATGACTGTCTTTTTCTGATTTAGAAGCCACAAGGGACCTATGACAACAATATAACTGTCGTAGAGGACTTAAATGATCGAATTTAGAAAGATCTGTGTGAATTCTGTACAGGTAGTCCTCAACTTATAACCACAATTGAGCCCAAAATTTCCATTACTAAGCAAGATAGATTTAAGTGAATCACTACAGTTGTTAAGTTAGAAATACAGTAGTTCAGTGAATCTGGCTTCCCCATTGACTTTATTTCTCAGAAAATCTCAAAAAGTGATCACATGATCCCCAGACACTGCAACTGTCATAAATACATGCCAGTTATCAAGCATCCATAGGGAATGCTGCAATGATCATATGAAAAACAATCTGGTCTCTCCACGTCATCCTTAGTGAAGCGTACAAACCAGAGTCTGCATCAGATGAGGAGAACACATCTTTCTCCTTCTGTCCTGGCCACTTTTTACAAAGGTATGATTGAGAGGGTTCTAACAAACTGCATCACTGTTTGGTTTGGTGGCAGCAGTGCCTCAGATAGAGAGTGGTAAGGACAGCCAAGAAGATTATAGGAAGCTCACTTCCCGTTATTCAGAATACTGCTTATAAGCGCTGTGTGTTTAGAGCTTGAAGTATTGTTAGAGACCCCACACACCCATTTCATGATCTGTTTCTGTTGCTTCCCTCTAGGAAGAGGTTTCGAAGTATTTCTAGCAGGACTACCAGATTCTGTAACAGCTTTGTTCCCTAAGCCATCCGTCTCGCGTATTCGCAAGATTCGTTTTTCTCATCATGTACATGTATGCCTCCAAACTAGACTGTGTTGTTTCTCTATGTCATATAATATATGTGGGTATATGCATAATTTTGTATTTATTTATTTGTTTGTTTTCTTATGTTTATGTAGTGTATATTGGAGGTGATGATCCTTTGAGAGCTGTATGCAATGAAATTTCATTTTAATGTATGCCGATTAGTGTACATTCAAAATGACAATAAAGTTATTCATTCTATCTATCTATCTATCTATCTATCTATCTATCTATCTAATCATGTCACTTTCTTCAGTGCCGTTGTAACTTTGAACAGTTACTAAACAGATCATTGTAAGTCAAGGACTACCTGTATATGATTATTCATTGTTATTATTATTTTTTATCAAAGAAAGGAATAGAAACTTCATCTAGTGTTCAGGAGGAATATTTTTGAAATGGCAAAATTGTAATTAGAAAACTTCATAATGACCATTGATCTTTGTCTAATATTTTATCTTCAAATCACATTAGTAAACTTCATTAGAGGTTTCTTTCCTAAAAGCTAGATGAAGAAGGCAAATGTATGCTTCGTTACAAACACACATCCTTGGGTTTATTTGAGTACTATTCATTATTTTTTATTTAGTCCTGGATAAAAAGGTATTAAAAGACACACCATGATTTACAGTTTAAATATATGGAATTTTCCATGAAGCGCTCCAATTATACATATTTGGGTTCTCTCTCTGTATAGAAATGAAAAATCTGTACAATCGGGACAGTGTGTGTGGGCACATTTTATTTTTACAAAATGAAAGGTGTTTCCACAGCTATTCTGGGAACTGCTATTTGGGGACAGTAAACAGATCTTTTAATTATAAGCTTGCAAGCATATGTGGGAAAGCATTTACACCAACCCTGCTCAAACATTTATGTATATGAAAAATAGTCTAGAATAGCAAAAAAAAAAAGTCATTTTCATTAGCAATTCACAACATCAGAAGCTGGTTTTCCGTTATCTCTATTGATTTACTACAATGAAGCATGATTCTTCCTTGCTCAGATCATCCTAATATATTGTTTGGATCTTACCCTAAATGAGATTCCATTCACAGAAAAAAGGGCACCGTTCGAAAGCACATATGCTCACACATGCCCTACAGCACCATAGCTCCAGATTTAGATGCGTATTCATTCATTAGAAGTTGGAATTGGCCAACTATCTATTTTTTCCTTTCAGAAAGTGTCCACAAAATTGTAAGATTACCATATTAATAAATGCTGTAAATTTATTGTAAATGAAAGTGGCATTGTTCTATAAACGTGATTAGATTACTGATCCTGCAAAATAAATTTAGCCGCAAGGTATGTTTATCATAAAAAATTATCAATGTAATGGAATGCATGAGGAGAAGTAATTAAAACATAACGTGATTAGTGAGGCAAAGTGGCACAGTAGTAAGCAATGTGTGACTGAAGAAAATTAGGAATCACTCAAGAAAAGCTTCATTATCACTCAAAACTTACTGGCAGATTTCTTGCTGAATCCAAATAAAGAATAAGCAATGCTGATGAAAGCCCATCATCGGCTTGATCTTTATCAGCTCTAATGCTTTTTAGCACCTAAAATCATAAAAGTATCATTAAAAACGTTAGTTTCGTGCTTTATCTCTAAGTAAAAAGAAAGCAAGTTATAAAATGCAAACTAGAAAATAAAAGTTTAATCATACATAATAATTTAAAATTAAGTATTACTGTATCTTATATATTAAAGAATGAGATAGCCAACATTTATCCTAAGGTAAAATATTTTAATTATTTCCAAACATAACCAAACTAGATTTGAATAAAAATTCCTTATCTGAAAAGAAATTCCGCAACGTGAGAATGTTTTCACTGTCTTATTTTTGCTGCTAATGCAATTTCTAAAAGTCCATGGAATTATTTTTCAATATTAACTGCTCTACATATGAGAAATGATATGAAAAGCAAAGTGAATACTGAAGTCCTTGAATACACTTGCAAACCTTAAGAAACCCACTCAACTGGGTAAGTAAATGTCATAACCATAAATTTGCCATTTGTGGAATGTTATCTAGAATCAGTGCCTTCTATTGTTTGATTCATTGCATCATGATGATCTAACATAAATATTGAATATATTATTTGTTTCTGTAAATATAAAGACTTCTCACCCCTAATAAATACTTTTTGCTTTTCCTGAAGTACTTATGGTTTGTATGGGGATGTGGGAATAGGAAAAAAATCTGTATAGTATTTTTCTCCCAAATTCAGGGACTAAATTTTTTCAGTTCCAGGACACTAGGGTACTTGAATTTCTTAAGCTCCTCTTTCCATAATTTTTTATAGACATAATCTATGTGTAGAGGTAGAGATTTTTAAAACTAGCTTCTGGGTCCATTGTTCAAAAGTATCCTTCAGTATGTCAAGTGTTAAAATATTTCGCTTCATTCTGTAAATCTGTTGGAGTGTCCTTCCTCTTTAATTGTAGTATTTAGTTCCTTCTAGTGTCCAATTTCAAAAATGTTATATTTTGATTTTTTTTAAAAAAATAAAACATTTAAAAAATGGACAAAAGCACTTTCTCAGAGGAAGGTTTCTTCTAATTAATTTCAAAATTAATTCTTTATAGGTGAGAGTGCCGCATATGGATTTAGTAAGTAAAAATAAAATCTTACTTCAAATTTATCTAGATCCTTAGTTCATTTATAACTTTCTATAAAATCAAAGTTTTAATCACTCTCTTGCTGTTTATTCAAAAAAAAAAATTCTTAAACTTGAAGTTAAAACTCAGCTAGTGCTATAAAACTTGTTGATCCAAAGATTTCTAATAGTTGAAAACCAATTAACACACAATTTCCTAAAGTGATTAGAAACATGTGCAAATGTAGTATTCTTTCAAAGCTGCCAAATATGGTTTGAGCAAGATGGTTGTTCCCTCATCTCCCAGAGCTCCAGATACATCAAGGACCACCATCTTGCAGTCTCCTCATGATGAGCAGCTGAGTGGAGTATCTGTGGGCAACCTCAAGTCCTCTCCTTATCCAGAGAGGAATTATTAAAGAGCCAGCCTACTCCCTTGGCTCCTCAGTCATTGGCACTGTTTTCTGCCAAGCAGATTTCAGTCTGCCATTTCTTATCCAGAGTTCGAAAAGCAAGAATTCCTAAAGAAGCCCCTTATTTTTGACTTGCTAAGAGAATTTTGGATGTCTAAATAAATCTTTGGTTTTATTCTGTGTTCTTCTAGAAATAGAGCATATTTAACTGAATGTGGACAACCACACATATAAAGACATATTTTTAATGACAGCCCCTTCAAATGCAAAAAAAAGTGTAGACAAATATACCTGGTCAAGATTTTCAACAGTAGACTTCAATGAGAGCCATTCGAGTTTTAAGTGCAATTTTCCTTTGGAGACTTCGTCCAAAGTAAACCACTGTAAGGAAAGTCCATAAAGTATAGTAAGAACCAAAGCCATTTGCTGCAAAATTTAGCAACATTGCATACAAATTCCTGGGCGAAGCCAACTAAGGACAGTTCATATGAAAACAGCTAAAGGCATTGTAGCTGACAGAATAAAAACATTTTATCGAATAGGCAACAATTGTACTGATTCCTGCATTTCACCCAGAAAACTATAGTAAAATTATTTGATAATAAAATACATGCAATGACTTTTTAGAATTAAACATCTGAATATTTAGCTTAGGACATCTCAAAACACATTTAACAGGAACTTTTACAGCATCCTGCAATCATATGACCACATTTTATTATTGTTTTGCCAAAGACTGGCCCTTATTTTTGGTGTTTGCCACAATCATGTCCATAGCAAACTACTGGTTTGCTTAACCACAGCATTTGTGGTGCCATGGTGGCACAGTGGTTAGAATGCAGTATTGCAGGCTAATTCAGTTCACTGCCTGGAGTTCGATTCCCATCAGGCTCAAAGTCAGGGGTGTCAAACTCGATTTCATTGAGGGCCGCATCAAGGTTGCATTTGACTGGGGGGGGGGGGGGGTGACCAGGGGGGGTATGGCCAGTTCAACATCACTCATGTCAGGGGCACCTGTGGTGGCCTGGGAGGGGGCTAGATCCATTGTCTCCATTGGAGGAAGGCAAGACCAGGGAGAGTGCCAAACCCTTGTCCTCCAGAGGAGCCTTGCTGTCTGCTGGTGGCCAAATGCTAAGGCAGGATTTTTTTTCCTTCCTTCCTTCCTTCCTTCCTTCCTTCCTTCCTTCCTTCCTTCCTTCCTTCCTTCCTTCCTTCCTTCCTTCCCTTTCCTCTTCATTCTCCTTTCTTCCTCCTTTGCCTCTTTCCTTCCTTTTCCTTCCTTGCTGTCTTCCCATTTTTCCTTCTTTTTTTTGGTCTTTCCTCTTTCTCTTCCTCTTTCCCTTTCTCCTTTCCTGTCCCTTCTTGATGCTCAAATGCAAAAGGGGAAACATTTCTCCTCTTGTTTTGTTTTGCTTTTAGTTTGTTTTACTAGCCCTCTGCCAGTAAAAACGGAGCCTGAGGGGGGGCACGCTCCCCCCTAGGCCCCATTTTCGGCCTGGACTTTCCCCTGAAGCCCTCTGCCAGCAAAAACAGAGTCCGGGGGAAGCACATTTTCGCTGGCAGAGGGCTACAGGAGGCTCTTCGGGCCAAAAATGGGACCTGGGAGGGCTGCGCGCTCAATTTTCACTTGCAGAGGCACTATGGGCCGGTCCTTTGCCATTTCCACGGCTGCCCCATGGGCCAGAATTAAACACCCCACAGGCCGGATCCGGCCCGCGAGCCTTCAGTTTGACACCCCTGCTCAAGGTTGACTCAGTTTTCCAGCCTTCTGAGGTTGGTAAAATGAGGACGCAGATTGTTGGGGGCAAAATGCTGACTCTGTAAACCGCTTATGAGAGGGCTGTAAAGCATTGTGAAGCGGTATATAAGTCTAAGGGCTATACTATTGCTATTTGTTCAATGACCATGGTTTCATTTAACAACAGCAGAGATTTAATTAATGTCCACTGCAAAAAGGTAATAAAATCAAGGTGGTCATAGAACTGACCCTTTTTATGATTGCCATGTCTTATGACCATGATGGACAGGCTCCTTATGGCGATAAGACGAGGACTGATTGTATTCCACTCCCATGGCTTTTGCCTTCAATTTCACTTGTTAACACAAAATGCTATAATCAAACTAAGAAAATCTATTCAAGGAAATCTGAAGCCTTTGCTGAAATTGTAATCCAGATCCAATATATAATTAAGCACTGCAGATTTAATGTATGAACCTTCCTTGTCACTGTCCTCCCCAGGCTGAATAGAGATTTACCTCATCTATGTGACGTTCCTTTTCAACTTCAATTAAGTCTATCGTCAAGCTAAAAAAACACAATGCAATGCATTAGAAGACCATTATCTGAACTACAGAACCTGAAGCTGGAATTTTGTAGCAGCAAAATGGTGAATACACTAGAAAAAAATTGAAAAAGCAATTCTGAACAAAAAGAAGGATATGTGATTGAGGTACAAAATAAAGCTTATCTTGTTTTAAGAACTGTGAATAAGATGGTAGGATCTGCTGCAGAAACTTTAGGTCTTTGAAGCAGAACAAGATGTTGGGAAGGAGGGAGAAGAGAAGCAAGGATAAACAGTTTTGTGATTGTCTATTCCTTTACGTAGTAAAGGCCAAACGTACTGTATATTCAAAATGAAAATGAAACCGTGCATTAATTAGAGTTGTGAATTACTATTTCTACTACAATCAATATTGCTTTGCTTTCTTTTCATGTGGTATCTTTTAAATATGTTTCTACCAAAAGAATTAATAACTTTTTGACGGCACAGAATTTTGCATACACCCAGATAATAATAGAAATACACTGGAAATATATATATATATATGTCTGCTAGCTTCTTTCTGACTCTTAGAGCTTACCTTTATTCTTTCAGTTATGGACTGATCTGGATAGTAGGATTCCAGGATAGGATTTCAATTTTTTTTAAAAAAGACATGCAAGTGGCTTGATACCTACCTTCCTAGAAAGTCATCCTTGTCTGGATCTTCATCAAAGAGTTCAATCTCCAAGTCTTGTCCTGGATGTTCATAGACTAAGGCCTGGAAATATAACAAACAAGATAGCCAATTCAGTCTAAATGTATGACTTAGATTATTAACAGATTATTGTCAAATATACAATGTTTTCTTTCTAATGTGATTAAAAATCTAGGAACCCTCTTTCCTCTGTGAGCCCAGGACATCACACATGGGATTTTATCCTCATCTTTATCTCATAAAGCTTGTAAAGGTAGATTGGGTTAATAATTCTATCTCAGTCCAAAATCATCCAATAATGTCCATGACTAAGCAGGATCTTTAATCTGAGTCTCTCTTGCCTCAGACTAGTATTATTTACTATAGTATTCACTCTAAATCATTCATTTACTGGCATTTCCACAGTTTTTATGGTATAGATCTAATATGAAATTGCAACTTACTAGTAAATCACAGTTGAGGAAATCAGAGTCAGGATGAGAAAGAAGAACATATATGAACCCAAGGCTCATGTTTATACTAAACATAGTTTGATGTTTTATCTGAACTGTTCTACTAAAGTGCAACATTAATTTTTCTCCAATGGTTAAAAAAATCATTCAAGATCGACATATTTATAATAGAATTATATGATATCAGTCTTGAAGGTTCTAAACACTTAAACACATTTTTCAAAACTAATACCGGGCAGTAGTTTCATACCTCATAAACTTCATTCCACTTTGGATTAAGATTTTCTTTGATAACTTTGCTTTGGAAAATTTGATTTCCCACTTGAATGATTCCATAAGGGTCAGACTTTCCCTTAACAAGTCCCTTTAAGTAAGTATCTTTTCCCTCAAGATCCTGAGCTTCAAGGAAGTGTATCCTTAGTACACCCTGAGAAGAGGGAAGAAAAGTTGTCCATCATTCAGCAGTAAGGTATCATCAGCGTAACTGAATGTTTATGTCCTATTGAATTCTCTAGATTGGAAACTGAATTGGTTCTTTAAATTCTTTATTATGGAGACTAATCATTGCAGTATTAACTTGATTTTTAAAAATTATTTTGGAGACTAGATATAATAGCTATGAATTGTTAAACCTATGCAGGTAGTGAGTAACTAAAATAAATGAAGGCATACTTCCTCCTAATTGTATCTTTGCACTTTTAATAAAGATGTACAGTAAGCAACAGTAGCTCTCTCTCTCTCTCTCTCTCTCTCTCTGTGTGTGTGTGTGTGTGTGTGTGTGTGTGTGTGTGTGTGAAAAGCACCAAGATACAGCAGTGGAACTGAAGCTCTCCCCCACTCTTTGTACACATGTGTGACATCAGCAAATGCACTAAGAGAGTAGGGTTTTAATCACAACATTGTAATCTCCATTTTTACTTTTTGATGCCCCCGTGCCTGCCTTTGCCTTGTGGACATTGCTGAGACTAGGATAAAGGAGAAAAAATGTCACAGAGATAAGTTGTCATTAATTTTATGTTATTTACATACATCTATGTCATAATTTTAATAATAGTAGGAAATGAATTCGGGGGAAAACCCCCAACAATTTCTAGATGTATCTGAAAACTCAACTACAGAGACCAATAAAACCAAATACTTTGCATGTTACAGGCATTCAGAAATATGTCACTTCTCCAGAGTTTCTTTCATGCTGCTATGGAAATCTCTGAATGGAGGGGAACCACTGGGATTAGCATTTCTTAAATGAACTGGAAGAATCCACCCAACTGGTTATAACCCATGGTGTCCAGACAATATCCCAATGGTGCAGAAAGAAAAGAGACTTTCTGCTGTTTTGAAATTTAATGGTCCAACAATAGCTTAAAAGCCACATTCAAAGAATTGTTACCTAGCTGCTAGAAATGTATTGTTTGTTCAGTATCTAGATTTTAAGCTCTTTTATAACCATTATTGTCAGAGATTGTTCTGCAAACACTTCAATAAACAAACGTTTTGTTATGTCAAAATATTATGTTAAAAACCTTACCTTTGGTATGGGGAACCGCAACTGAGCAATCTGCACTTCACTGACAAAAGGAACAGTGATTCGATTTGGAAGCACTAGATAATTAGATATTATATCTAGTATTATAGTGTCAGATAATCCACTAAATGAAAAAAAAATCAATGAAGTTATTTTAAGGTTAGCATTAATTACACATGCTGCCATTATCAAAACAATTGCATGCAATCTGTACTTCTAATACGTAGGAGGGCAGGAAAATAAACATACAAGTTGAAATTCTCTATTTCAGTTTAGTCTTCTGCTCAATCTGATTTCTATTTGCGGGGGAGGGGGGAGGAGGAATCCTCTGGGATATCAAACCATCAATATATTCATTCTTCAATATATTTTCATCTTCCATTTCACAAACCGGCTATACAATTTACAAACTTTACAACAAGCCTACATATGAAAACATCTGTCCTTGTCTTCCATGATATATCATCATCTTTTACAGACTTCTGTGATTTAATTTATATGGTATTCAATGTTATATAAAAAAGGCTATGAATTGTCTCCATTATTTAGGAAGGAAAATAACAGCAAACAACCAGCCTATTAAATTGAATCATATGGATAAGGAACAGTCCAACTCATATCCCTTTCTTGCAGAACATTTTCAGGAGAAAAATAAATTTTTGCACAGCCCTATTCCATTTAAGCTATGATGCTGACGTTGATAATTTGCTTTTACAAATGATCCAAAAATGGAAGTAAGCCCAAAGCATGTGTGAATTTCATCAATACCTTTGATCACCACAAGATGGAAACAGGAGTTTAGAATAAGACAGATGGCCTTATTATATCTGTATAAACCGTATTTTTCCTTCCTGCATCATCTTTCATCATAATATATGAAGGGCTACTGATTAGTTCAAAAGGTTCCTTATTCTGCATTTTTCTTTCTTGCAGTGCAAATAGATGAAGCAGTGTTAGTTTAATATTCACCACATATAAAAGTTATTGTTTTGTTTTTAAATGCCAAGCAAAACAGCAAGTAAAACAGGCTGTCAATTTGACTGCTTTATTGTCTGCCTGGCTGGAAATCATATCAATCCGCTCCCTTAGGACTTTCATCATCTTGTTTACAACAAATATTATGAAGTTAAATTAATTATGGCAAATATTACAAAATCAAATAAATTACAAAATTAAATTTGGGCTGCCATAACCCTAACCTTAATAAAATTTATTTATTTATTTATTTATTACATTTCTATATTGCCCATCTCCCCTACAAGATGACTCTGGACAGCTTAGACATTATAAAAACAAATGGAAAATAATTAAAATATTAAAACAGACATTAAAAATGCTATTAAAAATTGTGCTTAAAAATAAATATTACATAGTTAATTGTGGAAAGTACTATAAAATTAAATTAACAAATATTATAAAATTATATTAGCAGATGGGCATGCAACTATGTATATTTTCCCCATCACCTTTTTGGGAGAAAGGCACGGGGGAGAGAAATAAGAATGTAATGAAGTGTCTCCAGATGACAAATTAGGAAATAATGAAGTCAATCCGTTAATTCTAATTAGGATATCTTTTTATAGAATTGGTATGAAACATGAAGACTAAGTCATCTCCTTCCCTGCCCATAAATACTATCCACAGACTTCTGTTGTCCTGTATCAAGCCAGGAAGGAAAACAATATAAAAAGGCTGGGAAAAACACAAGCCTTCCAGTATCTATCCAACCTAATACGCTAGCTGCAAAGAAGTGGAATGCAGAGAGCAGGCGGTGTCTGTGTGCAGATGTACGTAAGGTATAATATAGAAGAGAGATTGTTGACAACAGGGATGGGAACAGAGGAAAGAAAATAGCTAATACTGCACTCTCATTAACATAAATCCAACTCTGTTTCTGGAGCTCCCTTGGATTTGCAAGATACATGTTTACAGCAAAATCCCGGTTTAAGAAAACAATGCTCTGATCTGACTGGTATCAGATCAGCTCACAGAACAGCAAGTATCATGGGATTTAAGTTGTTTACATGAAATGCAGCTAGTTTGTTTAATTGTAAAACATGCCTGCAGTCTGCCCTTAGTTACTTTCAAACCACTCCTAAATTAATGCATACTGACAAATTTTAAACAATATCTGGTACTCACATCAGAGCAGTTGTCAACAATGAAGATTAATTAAACTTCGTTGTGGTCAATGCCTGCCTGCTTTGTCTTAATTTCTCTCTCTCACACACACAAAAGTTGTCGATTTTGATATTTTCCTTATATAAACTACAGATCCATCTGCCTTTGAAGTAAAAGATTTCAGGATGGATCAGGAAGGATAGCTCCACGAAGCCAGCTTACTTGTGGGTGAATTAAATTTAATTAATAAATTAAAATATTTATATCCCTCCCATAGCAGGAAATGCTTTACTTTAGGTTAACACATACCACTTCTAGCTACCACAACTCATCGGATTAAGCTAGCTACAAGAAGCAGTGCAATTCTGTACTCAGTCAAACATTGCTAGACCATCAACAGGTGATTTGGACGCTACATCTCACTGATAATTCAAAAGAGGCCAGTGGCCAAGCAAGAGGTCACAGCAGACAGTTTTTATTGTAAGGGTGACGAAGAGGCCCACTATGTAATTATGAAGACAATTGTGCAGATGCTTATATCTCTATTAAGGGTGCATCAAATAATGTCAGCCAACGTTTTTGGATTTCATCAGCTACAGTTGGCCGATTGCAGCTTTGCTGATTGATGGTTTCATTTCTTGCTCAGTCTATCAGTGTGATGCCAAGGATCCTACAGAGAGAGTGCATTTGGAAGGTTTCCAGGTTTTAGATTTCTGGCTATGTAAGCGTCCATGATTTAGCTCCATATAGTAGCAACAGTGCTATCAGTGAACAAAACGGTCACGGTTTAGTTTATACAGTAATGTTAGGCACCTGATGATTAAACAAAATGTTGTGGCCTGTCGGCTGCCGGCCCCTCCAGCAGCCAAATCACATGAGGAGGCGGCGTGGGAGTCAGGATCAGCATCAAGGCAACCTGAGAGCTCTGAGGGGGAAGAGGGAATGGAGCTGTCAGAAAGAGACAGAGATGGAGCCTGAGCTGTCTGTCAGCCCTCAGATGGAGAGTCAACAGCCCCTAGGTCTGGAGGTGGCTGATGAGGAAGAGGAGGAACAGCTGGGTCCAGTGCCTGACGCGCAGATGCGCAGAAGGCAGAGGAGAAGAGAGCAGTGGAAATTTGTGGGCCGATCCTTGGGACGGAAGAACTACCGCTGCTAGCGCAGTCCCACCCTAGCTCTAAAGATATAAGACAGGGGGCAGAGATGAATAGATGTGGTAGACAACTATTCGTCTCCCCGCAGGACTTGTTAGCCTGCTGTGAGAGAGAGACACTTTTTGCCAGGGCTGCTGGTGCTCCTAATAAAGGAATTGCTGATTGATTACAGAGGGTATGTTTGGGGAGCTGGGTCAGAACAAAAAAGCTGCTGGGGCAGTACTGATTTGGTCTTTCACTTCAGCTGTTAAGGCACTCCCACCCCCCACCCCCCCGTAATATGGGGCCATAACCTTTGAATTCTTGTACTTTCCTAATTTGCACTCCATTTAAATCTATGACTGCTGGTGAGCAATCAGTGGAAGGTACTTTTATCTTTTAGATAGTGCTCTGTGGAAAGGACTTGCTGCTGAGAGAATTACCCATAAGATCAGATGGATCCTGCGGCACACTTATGATACCTCAACCTGTAACATTCACATCAAAAGTCAACTATCTGAGGGTTTCCCAGTCTGCATAAGGGCATGTCAAGGATGTATTCTATCTCACTACTATTCAGTATGGGTAGTCCTCAACTTAAAAACCACAACTGGGACCAGAATTGCCATTGCTAAACAAGGCTGTTTGTTAGAGTCACATCAATTTTATGTCCTTTTTGGACATGGCTAAATGAATCACCGTAACTGTTGTTGTTGTTGTTGTTGTTGTTGTTGTTGTTGTTGTTATTATTATTATTATTATTAATTTAATTTGTATACCGCCCTTCTCCCAAATGGGACTCAGGGCAGTGAAGAGCCAAAATTAAAAACAGCCAAAATTAAAAACAGCCAAAATTAAAAATACATACAAATACAAAAGTTAAGATAATTAAAAAATACATTAAATCAATCGGCCTCCCAATTTAAAACCCCAAATCATTATAAAATTAAAAATTCCATTAAAAACTATTCAGGCTACCGCCAGCTTGATGGAATAAATATGTCTTCAGGGCCTTACGGAAGGTCCGGAGGTCTGAGATCAATCGTATTCCAGGAGGTAGCTCATTCCACAGGGCGGGTGCCCCCTGAGAAGGCTCTCCCCCTGGGGGCTGCCAGCCGACATTGCTTGACCGACAGCACCCTGAGGAGGCTCTCTCTGTGAGAGCGTATTGGCCGGTGGGAGGTTATCGGTAGCAGCAGGCGGTCTCGTAGGTACCCTGGCCCTAAGCCATGGAGCGCTTTGAAGGTGAGAACCAATACCTTGAAGTGCACCTGGAAGACCAACAGGCGCCAATGCAGCTCGCACAGGAGGGGTGTTACATGGGAGCGCCGCGTCACTCCCATAATCACCCATGCAGCCGCATTCTGAACCAGTGGGAGCCCCATGTAGAGAGCGTTGCAGTAGTCCATGTCCTTAAGTAAATCTAGCTTGCTGATTGACTTTAATAGTTGGAAAGTCTGGCAGGGAACATTGCAAATGATGATCATATGGCCTCTGGATGCTGTAACCATCGTAAATACATGCCGGTAGCCAAGCCCCGGAATTTTGATCATGTGACTCTTGGGATGCTATGACAGTCATAAATGTGAGGACTCGTCCATGTCATTTTTTTTCAATGCCACTCTAACTCCAAATGGTCACTGAATGGACAGTTGTAAGTTGTAAATTGAGGACTACCTATATGTCACCATGAGAAACATTTTCACAAATAAGTGTGGAATTCATCACTGACCTTATATATATGCATATGACTACAACTACAACCAAAAATACATCTCTATAAATATACCATCAGAATTAACAATTAAATTGTTGCTACACATTTATTTAGGAAGCTTAACTTCTGGGTTTTTTTAAAATTTTCACTAGTGTACTGTCAATGGTCAGATAAAAGCAGAAGGTAAAGCTGAAATATTTCAACCTAATTAAATATCTGCAACATGCTGCAACATACTAAATGCAGCTGATTTTGTTAAGATATGTAGAAATGTACACATCAATTGTATAGAATAGCTTCATCACTTAATCTCAAATATTTTCCACTTCAGTTCTAAAAATCGTTTGACTGCAACGCAAGCTGGAATGACTTACTGTCTTTCTTTGAAAGCATGACCCATCTAGAACTTGACAGCTAGAATGAAAATAGCTTTTCATGCATAAAAACATGTTGTTTTCTTCTGCATGTTACAGTATTAAAGATGACAGCAGAGGCTGATTCATCCAGAAACTGAACAGTATAGAAATCTAATTTTGTTACTGATAATTATATAAACCTCTCCCCAATAAATATTTTTTCAACAGTCTAAAACTAAAACCCAATTTATCCATTAGTCTGCAGCTTGTAGAATGACTTAATAAATTAAAAATGCCATTCACAATCCTATACAAATAGTCCTCAGCATACAACAGTTCATTTACTGATCATTCCAAGTTACAATGGAAAAAAGTGACTTATAACCGTTGTAGCATCCCCACAGTCACCTGATCAAAACTCAGACCCTTGGCAACTGACTCATATTTATGACGTTTGCAGTGTCTTGGGATCATGTGAACCCCTTTTGCAACCTTCTAATATGCAAAGTCGATGAGGAAACCAGATTCACTTAACAACCAAATTACTAACGTCAACAATTGCAGTGGTTCACTTAACAACTGTGGCAAGAAAAATCGTAAGATGGGGTAAAACTCACTTAAATGTTTCCCTTAACAGAAGAAATGTTGGGCTCTATTGTGGTTGTAAGTTGAGGACCACCTGCATATTGCACCATTTAATCCTTTTACAAACTGCAGGCTCTTATTTGTGTTCCAAGTTAAAATTCATGGAGAACATCCAGGTCATAGTTGTACCAAAGGTGCTTTTTCAAGAGGCAATGGACTTTCTGGTTTTTCTTTGAAGACATTTCAGCTTAGAACTGAAAAAGCTTCTTGGATGAGAGGCGAACGTCTTGAGAAACCATATCTTGGGTTAAAATCAGATACTATATTCGTCTAACTGACCATCATGTGCCAAGTGTTGATATTAACCTTACTCAGGGATGGGTTCTAAATTTTTTTACTACTGGTTCTGTGGGCGTGGCTTATTTTGTGGGTGTGGCTTGATGGTCATGTGACAATTATTTAGGATTTAGCAGAGATACTGGTCTACCAGGCTTTTAACTGCTTGCAGAGCTGTACCGGTCTACTCATTTGTTTTTGGAGGCACTGGTCTACCATCACACTGCCTTTTAACACTGATCAGCTGTAGGGCGGCCCTTTGAAGCCCCGCGGCAAGAGTTTAAACAGTTTTTTCCTTCTAGCCGATCAGCTGGGACTCAGGAGGCAGCAATAGATTGGGGGTGGGGCCAAATAAAAGGTAAGAATAACGTGGGGGGAGGCGCAGAACCGGTTCGGTGACGTCATATTGTCACCGCTACCGTCTTGGTGGAACTGGGCGAAACCAGGAGGAACCCACCACTGACCTTACTCCCAACTCAAACGCAACTTCTACCCTTCCAGTGATATCACAGGACAGCATTATATAGCCCTCAGAAGTTGGAATGCCAGATTGTGACGAGAGCATAAGGGACGCATAGCAACGTCCCCTACTGATTTTCCGGAAACCGATAGATAAGATTGCAAACAATAACAAAATAACACTGTAAGTGCAAGCCAATTGGCCAGGGTCTAGATCACATGACTGCAGGGATTTTGGGACTGCCAGAGAACTGGTCATGATCACCATTTGTTTTGCTGCTGCACCATCGTAACATTGAAGGATCGCTGATGGAAGACATGCATGTAACATTTTGCAAAAATCTGATGAACACATATGCATACTAAGCTGTATATATCTATAGAAATAAATTCATTCAATTTCAGCTTACTTGAGTCCTGGAATATCTAGAAGATTGGTCAGTCCTGTCCAGTTAATTTCCAAAAGCTGGAAAGATATAAAAAATAATATTAAAATGTTGCTTAGAGCAACCACAGTTTAAGAAGCAGAATATGCTGATGGTCAGGAGAATGTCAGCTAAAATTCTAAAACTGAGAAAACCTTGCGTTTTTAACTTTTTATGTACCAATGATTTGGTTAGAAACAATATTCTTAGAAAGTGGTCTCCAGCCTTTGCAACCTCAAGAAGCCTGAAATTCAAGCTCCAGAATTTATTAATTATTTATTGTAATAAATAAATAAATAAATTCTTTAAATTATAGAATTGCAGGAATTGTGAAACTTAACATTCACATATTTGGAAACTGTCAAAGATCAGAAAGTTTTAAAGTAATGAACGTGTTTTTAACAGAACAAAACTGAATCACAGGATCTCAATTTATGACTATCCAGAATATGATAATTTAAAAGCAATGAAATAAATTTTTTTAGGAAGGAATTTTTAAAAAATTCAACGTATTCTACATTTGTTCCATAGTGGAATGTTCACATACATCTAAACTCAAACAACTACAGATAGTTCTTGCTTAGCAACATTTCTGAGAGTTTTGCCCCATTTTATAACCTTTTTGCCACAGTTAAGCCAATCATTGCAGTTGTTAAGGCTTTCCCCATTGACTTTGCTTATCAGAAAGTAAGCATGGAAGGTCACATAAGATGATTACATGACTCCAGGACAGTGCAACTGTTATAAGAACATGCCAGTTGCCAAGTGCCCAAATTTTGATCATGTGACCATGGAGATGATGCAATGGTTGTTAAGTGTGAAAACTGGTCATAAGTCACCAAAGCAGTACTAGATTTGGCCATGCTAAGAATTATGGAAACTGTACCCCATGCAATCCCTTCTCCAGGCTGGAGAAGATTGTTTTAGAACAGGGGTGTCAAACTTGATTTCATCGAGGGCTGCATGAGGGTTGTGTTTGACTTTGGGGGGCTGGGATGGGCATGGCCAGGGAAGGTGTGGCCAGCTCAATGTCACCTGTGGCAGCACTCTGCCAGTGAAAATGGGCTCCCAAGTTCTGTTTTCGCCTGCAACAGCCTCCTGTTACCCTCTGCCAGCGAAAATGGAGCTTGCAAGCTTCATTTTCACTGACAGAGGCACCGCGAGCCAGTCCTTCTGTTTCCACGGCAGGCCAGATCTAAGCACCTCCTGTTTTAGAACAAATTTATTTACCTGGTGATACAATAGTAATGCAGAAAATCATGCTCCAGAATTTACAGCAAAATGGCTAATACTGACTTCTATAGTTGTGCACAAGGGTCAGTTTTATTTACAAATCTATGATAAATATATCATAGACAGACAGGCAGTATTCAATGTACAACAGTAATGGAGCCTGCTCATTATTGTAAGTTGTCATAGTTATAAAGCAGGTCACCATGTAACCGTACATTTTTATGATCTCTTTTGAGGTGGTGGTTAAGCAATTGTGACTGTTGTAATGCAGCTGTGGTGGTTATATGACAAACTTTTTTTTTCCTATGGGCCATTTTTGCAGTAAAACATCATAAAATGTGGTCATGTAACTGCAGGAGGCTGCAGGCCACTTGCCAAGTGCCCAGCCTGTGCTCAAAGTGCCTCTTGATTGGTTTAATGCATTTCTATGTTTACCTATTAAGATCTTTCTCTGAATAATGTGTTGACTTGTCCATAGTTTTCCCTTTCAGAAGCCAACATTTTAATTGATTTCCTGGTTGCAGATGTGCAATGTGCCCCATTAGAGTGTTACGGAGAGAGGGGAAAAAAATTCCCTTTTTCCCAGACATAGGAACTTTTTTCAGTGATCTAAATTGTAGTTCATTGACTTTCTCCAACTGAAGAATTTAAATTTATATAGGTAACAGTCAACTCATGTATGTATTTGTTAATTAGGAAAAGTGTGTATCACTGTGGACTTCTTTTCATAAACAGTCTACTAACTGTAGAACCAATATCTGGGTTGTACATTTAATGCAGAAAATACAGTATCTCACAGATCAAGTACAAAAAGTTACATACTAAAGAGATAGGTTTTAATCTAATCTGCTAATTGATCAGTTTTTGATGTGCAGAAAATATTTATATGCCTTAAAACAGACAGTTATATGCAATTCCACTAGTAATCTGAAATCATAAAGGCCAGATGTAGTTTGATGCCTTCAATCTGTCTTTTGAGGTATTTATGCCTAAATCAGGACTTTACCCGTTTTCAGTTAGTAGGACCATTTAGTATTTTGAGAAGATATTGTGAACAATCTTGCAAAATAGCTGCAGAAAAGGCCTTCCCAATAATGTAACAGCTATCATGGGAGATACATCCAATTAAAAAGAACTAAGGAACAAATGGTTACAATCATTCCTAAGGGATATTCTCTACTTCCCATTTATCCTTGTCTTTGTTCTGAGCAAGGCAGATATACTTGCAATAAATAGACATAAACATACACAAACATAAACACACATAGGCACATGGTATAACAACTCAGCATTTTTATGTACTAAGAATATGAGATGCATCAGAGACCCAGAGGCAGCGTTGACAACAAAGATTGGTTGATGGCTGGCACTCTGCGTTATGACATGCCAGCTCGCTTTTTTATTTTTAATTAAAAGGGCTTTTTGAATGTAAACAGATGGAGGCAAAGTGTATGTTAAGTCCCAATAGGAATATCAGTGGGTCCACTGGAAAAATCAGTGAGTCCACTGGCATCTATACAAGTTTTACCAATAACTTGCAAAGTTTAAACTGTTTTTACAATAAAGGCTTGTTCATTATACCTTCAAATTAGCCCAAGCTTGAAAGAGAATTTGCAGTTTGCAAAAAGCAAGTTTATTCACCAGTATGAACTCAATATAGAATTGTCAAAATCTACTCATCTAAATAATACACATATATATGCAGTTTGCTTGAAAGCTTTAGTGCAAGAAAAGTTATAACAAAATGTGATGTTTGTTTTCTAAATCACTTTGTTTTTTGCTAAAGATTTTAATAAGCATCTAACATTCAGATCGTCTTCTATTAGTTTACCACAATGACTGATTTTTTAAAATAAGAAATACAAGGCAAAAGATGTCTGACAAAAACTTTGGCTCACGAACCACAGAAGACATAAGCAAATTCATTAGACAAGTATGTTCAGAACTATTAATTCAGGAGTGCTACCATATATAGTCATTACAGCCAGCAACAGACACTGACTAGAGAGTGCACTGAATTATTGCCAAATGTTACTTTGGCCTGGAAAATATGAGAAGAAACATTACTAGATGCCAACTAACCCAACATTTCTCCCTCTGGACAAAATAGTGATTTTTCTCTCTTGCTGTAGCCACTGACGATCCAAGTGATAGAAAATGGCTATAATAAAATGTCTGCTTGTAACTCCAGAGTGAGGATATGTAAGAATTCTATTTTATTAAGTATTTTAGATTATTGTATTATTTTATTTAAAATTATAAACATTCGTTTCATTTTAATGGTACTATACTGAAAAGCTATGTTCCTGAAAAACTGTAATATTAATATTAATATGGGGGCTGCTCTTAAATATTCTGCCTGCAGACATTACAGCTGCCTTGCCACTTTATGAAGCTTACTCAATATGATAGTTGTCTAAAATATATTTTAACCGAATTCTGGTGTATGATTACTGAGTAAACATTTTAATCTATATTTTAAGTCTGTACATTGCCTTAAGCATAGACTCCAACTTGTCAGTGCTCTAATAAGCACACACCAAAGATAATTTACAAATCCTGGATTACAAATTACGGAGTGAGATACAAGACAGATTTCTAGCTTTGGGCACAATACCACAGTTGATGATTGCAAGAGGAACCAAGCACTTGTCAATTATCAACAGTTCTTCAGAATCTTACAATATTATCACTGGCTACAGCAGACCTCCCTCCCTTGTGGAAGGAGAATCAGAAATTGGCAGATGTGAGAGGAGACCACTGTCAACTATTGCTACTCTTTCCATCTCGGATACATGCTAGGTCTCTTAAGCCTGACTCCATACCTCTGGGCCCTGTAGATCTCAGAAAAAGATGTGCAAGGTCTATTTCACAAACAAACAGGTGGAAAAGCACCAGGGTCAGACAGGGTAACTCCCTCTTGCTTAAGAGTCTGATCAACTGGCCCCCATCTTCCTTCTTCCTTCAAACACTCTACTGCCCAAGAAACCCTCCATCAAGGAGTTGAATGATTACAGACCAGAGGCTCTGACATCCATAATTATGAAAACCTTTGAAAGATTAGTGCTGGCCCAGCTGAAAGCCATCATGGATCTGCTGCTAGACTCCTAACAAATTGCCTGCAGTGCAAATAGGTCGGCAGATGATGCTGTCAATATGGTACTGCATTACGTGTTACACCACCTTGAATCACCAAAGAACTATGGAAGGGTCATATTTGTGGATTTCAGCTCAGCCTTCTACACCCTCATTCCGGAAACCCTTCGCTCTAAGCTGCTTTCAAGAGGCAACTGGACTTTCTGGTTTTTCTTTGAAGACATTTCGCTTCTCATCCAAGAAGCTTCTTCAGGTCTGACTGGATGATGGGGAATGGAAGGATTTATACTCCTTGCAGACGGCTGGACATTTGTGTTCTTTTAGTGGATTGTTAAGGTCACCTGGAGGTTTAAAACATTTTAAAAGGTTTAAAAAAGAAATATAGAAATTTCCACTTACTGGTTTCCTAAGGAAAAATAAAGATAGCGCTCCAATTAAGGGCATATCACCAAGCAGAGGTTCTAATATAACTCTCATTGTGCCATGAATCTAAAAGAAAAAAGAAAACAGCCATGATCACAGCACTAAGTCAGTTTGGGGTAGTAGTTAAAGCAGGGGTGAAATGCTCCCGGTTCAGACCGGATTGGCTGATCCGGTAGCGATGATGGCCGGTAGTTCGGAGAACCACCCACCCGCCTTAGCCTCTGCAGCCCACTGGCCCCTCTTGCCCTTCTCTTTCTGGGTGCAACGCTTCTGCTTGTTGGGCCACTTCCCCGCAGCGCTTCTGCTGGTGCCACCACGCAAGCCTCCCATGAGGAAAATAGAGGGAAAAAGCAAAGCGGCTGGCTGAAGAGCTGCCAGCTTCAGGAAGTGGCCCAACAGGCAGAAGCGACACGCCCAGAAAGAGACTCCGGCCTTGCCCTACCCTCTCACCACCTGCTCTCCCTTCGCTTTGGGTCAGGGGCTGGGGCCCAGAGCCGTGCCATTCACTGAAGCCCCGGAGCTGGCACCTGCTCACCGCTTGCCGCAACCGGGTCGGGGAATGCACCACTCCCCGACTCCAGCCTTGCCGCGGAGCCGCCCGCCGCTCACCCTTCGCCACGCGGCGTGTCCTACTCCTTACCTTTCTCCCGCAGCTGGCTGCCAGGGAAGGCAAGCGCCCAAAAGTTACTGGAGCTGCTCTCCTTCTTGAATGTGCCGCCACCATCGCCACCCTGGTCCATACACCGGCTGCGCAAGCGCACACCATTTATTGCACTCATTCATCAGTAGCAGGTTGGGTGTGCGCTTGCGCAGACGGCACGTGGACCAGGGTGGCGATGGTGGCAGCACATTCAAGAAGAAGAGCAGCTCCGGTAACTTTCGGGCGCTTGCCTTCCGTGGCAGCTAGCCGCAGGAGAAAGGTAAGGAGTAGGACACGCCACATGGCGAAGGGCAAGCGGGCGGCGGCTCCACGGCAAGGCTGGAGTCGGGGAATGGGGCATTCCCCGACCCAGTTGAGGCAGGCGATGAGCAGGCAGCAGCTCCGGGACTTCAGTGAATGGCACGGCTCTGGGCCCCAGCCCCCAACCCAAAGCAAAGGGAGAGCGGGTGGTGAGCGGGCAGCAGAATAGAAATGTAAAATGTTTTCCTACTGGGTTCTGTGGGTGTGGCTTGGTGGGGGGGTGTCTTGTGACTGAGTGGGCGTGGCTGTGAGTGACATTGAGTTGACCATGCCCACTTAGTCACAGGACACACACCCCACCAAGCCACGCCCACAGAACCGGTAGGGAAAAATTTTTAGATTTCATCCCTGATTTAAAGGCATCAGGCTAGAAACTGGGAGACCATGAGTTCTATTCCCTTACACACAAAACTAGCTGGGTGACCTTGGATCAGTCATTCTCAATCCTAGCAAGCAGGTAATGGCAAACTACTTCTGAAATCTTTCCAAGAAAACACCAGAACCCAGTCTATGAGGTCACCAGAGTAAAAAGTTAGGCATACAGGCATGTATACATACACAGCGCTAACCGTGAATTAAAGATTATTTTAACTATTATATATTATGCAGAAGGTTTTTTAGTAAATCTGAACTTGAATAATGTTAAACAGAATAAAACTATTCAATTTCAGTTATAACAAACTATAATGGATTAAAAAAAAAGAAACTCACCTGTATACTTTTCACTCCAGCTCTACAGAAGTATCTTTTGATCTCCAAATCAATTTCACAGTTTCCCACAAAACTATGAAATACAAGAAAACACTGTAATGTTGTACTATACATAAAATCCATTAATAAATTGCTATTAAAAAACAATTTCAGGACACCAAAAGTTTAAGAATTCATGTTTTTCTCTAAATTATAGCAAGACTGTAACCCACTGAGACTTGGCTAAAATGAACTTTTAAATATTCTGTATATGTTATACAACCACTGTCATAGCAAAAATGTTGATTTATTTAATGTTAAAATGTTTAATATCAATTTTATATATTATTATATATTGTTTATATTGCACACCACCCTTTCTGAGAGAGATAGGCGGTTATGAAATAGGAAATTAAACAAATAAATATCACCAAATTAGTGCTGAAAGTTTTAGTGAACCTTAACCTATAACATACATACATACATACATACATTATAAATTACTTATCACTGTATATTGCACATGATTTTTTTATTTCCTGCTTTTTTCCCCCTTTTAATTTAATATTGTGCTAGTTTAGGTTACACATCTAACAAAGTAAACAAGACAAAAAGGAAAAAGACTAGCTGATTGTACCCAAACAATTAATTAATGACCTTCAAGTCTATATGGATTGGCTTTAAGTCTTTGCAACACAGCTTATATGAAATATGATCTGCTATTTGGACACAGACTGCAGTAGAACACTTTATCCACTGAGTGCATAATGGCTGTGAACTATTTACAGCTGAATCAATCTGCAGATCCAAGACATGACTACAGACCTGTTACATACTTAGCCCTACTGCTTGCCTTTTATTTCATTAATATTCTCACAATTTACAAAGTGATTGTTTTCCATACAAAAGGGATGTGCAAAAGAGGAGAAGCAAAAAAGCTTTACTTTCAATATTAGCGAACAATACAATTACATTATCCACTAAACTTTAAGCTCTTCATCATGAGTAGCATCAAGAGTATTTGCTCATTCAGAATGCAAAGCTGATATAGTCACTTGGCCAAAAAAAGAATGAAAGGGGCGTTGGTCCTACCTGACACGCTCCTTCTCGTTGAGTGGAGACAGCAGCCAGTGTGGGTAGTACTCGCCCAATCAGAATGAAGGACTGAGTCTGCCAATAATTTTAAGTCCCGCCCTTGTTGCCGGGCAGGCCAGCTTTTGACGAAGACTTGAAGACAGACTCGGCGTGTGGTAGGAAAGGTAAGTATAGGCAAAACAGGTAAGTAAACAAAGGGAATAGACAGATAAGGACCAGCACAACACAGGGAGGGTCTGGCTGCTGTCTCCACTCAACGAGAAGGAGCGTGTCAGGTAGGACCAACGCCCCTTCTCCATTGAGAGTGGAGACAGCAGCCAGTGTGGGACATACCCAAGTTCACTGTCCCGAACCCAGGGGGGGATCCGGCTGGTCTGCAACATCCTCCCTGGCAACAACCCTCTGAAGAACCCGACGACCAAACGCGGCCTCTGCCGAAGCAAATTGGTCCAACTTATAGTGTCTAATAAAAGGGACAGGAGAAGTCCACGTGGCCGCCCTGCAGATCTCAAGCAAAGGGGCCTGGGTCGCCCACGCAGCTGTTGTAGCAGCACTTCGGGTAGAATGAGCAGTCAGTCCGGACGGACGCGGGATGGAACGAAGATCATAGGCCGAAGCAATAGTCTGACGGAGCCAACGACCAATGGTCGACGAGGAGACCTTGCAACCCTGGGACACAGGTAAGAAGGATACGAACAGAGACTCCGACCGACGAAAAACCGCCGTCCTCTTAATGTAGATCCGAAGAGCTCGTCTGACGTCGAGGGAGTGCCAACGTCGCTCCCTAGGGTGAGAAGGTCGCGGGCAGAAATTAGGTAGAATAAGGTCCTGCGAACGGTGGAAAATAGAATTCACCTTCGGAATGAAGGTAGGGTCCAAACGAAGAACCACGCGGTCCGCGTGGAACACACACAGATCAGAACGGGTGGACAAAGCCGCCATTTCCGAAATGCGGCGAGCAGATGTAATGGCCACCAGGAAGGCGACCTTGCAGGTAAGTAGCCGGAGACTAGCGGATCGCAAAGGTTCGTATGGAGCACCCATCAGTGACTCCAGCACCAGCGGAAGGTCCCAAGTAGGGTATCTGTGCAGGACGGGAGGAGACAAGTTAGTGGCACCACGGAGAAAACGTCGGATCAGAGGATGCTGCGCCAAGGAGGCCAAGGAACCGCAGACAAGCACGGAGGACAATGCGGCCACTTGTCGACGCAATGTATTCGGTGAAAGGCCTTGAGACAGGCCCTGTTGTAAAAAGATCATAATGTCCACAATGGAGGGCTGGAGGGATAGTACGCCAGATTGGGAACACCAGGAGCAGAATGCGCGCCAGGTGGCCGAATAAATGCGGTCCGTAGACGGGCGTCGTGAGGCCTGTAATGTCCGGATAACATTCGCGGGAATGTCCACTGCACTCAAAGAGCTCCGCTCAACCGCCAGGCGGTCAGATTGAGCCAGGCCAGATCCGGGTGTTTCAGAGCGCCCTGGGATAGAATGTCGTCCCCGAGGGGGATGCGCCAAGATGGGGCCACTGAGAGGGACACAAGGTCGGCAAACCAGGGTCTCCTGGGCCAATGAGGGGCCACAAGAACAACTTCCGCCCGCTCTGCCAAAATCTTGCGTATGACCCTGGGAAGGAGGGACGTAGGAGGGAAGGCATACAGGAGATCCCCCGGCCACGGAGTCCGCAGAGCGTCGACGCCGGATGCGTTTGGATCTGGATACCGGGCGAAGAACCGCGGCAATTGCGTGTTGGCGTGTGTCGCAAAGAGGTCGATCGTCGGAACGCCGAACCGGAGGGACAGTTCCTGGAAAATCCGAGGGTGGAGGCGCCACTCCGAATTGTCCACTCGACGACGACTTAGCCAATCTGCCTGAGAGTTCTCCACACCGGAGATGTGCTCTGCCCGAAGCGAGCACAGGTGGCGCTCCGCCCAGAGACCCAGCCGTACTGCCACCAGCAAGAGGGACTTTGACCTGGTACCCCCCAACTTGTTCAGGTGCGCTTTCGCTGCGATGTTGTCCGTGAGAACGAGGACATGAGACCCGGAAACAAGGTGTCGAAAGGCCCGCAGAGCAAGAAACACCGCTTGTAGTTCCAGCCAGTTGATCGGATGGCGCGACTCCAAATCGGTCCATGTCCCTTGAGCCAGCTGACCTTGGCAATGGGCCCCCCAGCCGAGAAGACTGGCGTCCGTCGTCACCACCACTCTTGGGGGGTCGAGGAAGCAACACCCTGCTGTCAGAGCCGGGGAACGCCACCACCGCAGGGACCTGCGGACTGTCACTGGAACTGGGACCGGTCTGGATGAAGTGCCTCTGCCCGCCTTCTGCAACGGCAAGAGAAACCATTGGAGTTCCCGGGCGTGCAACTGGGCCCAGGGAACGATAGCTATGGCGGAGATCATCTTCCCCAACAGTTGCGAAAGAACCAATGGAGACACAGCCCGACACCCTTCAACTTTGGAAACCAGCTCTCGAATACTGTCCTGACGTTCGGGAGAGAGGAAGACCTTGCCTTGTACAGAGTCAATAAGGGCCCCCAAATGCACTAAACTAGTGGAGGGGGAGAGGTGGCTCTTATCTAAATTAATTGAAAACCCATGGGCTGTCAGGGTCTCAACCGTGAGGCGGACATCCACTACGGCTTGCTGAGTGGAGGGAGACAACACCAGAATATCATCAAGGTAACATAAAAGTCTAACTGAGCGGATCCGAATTGAGGCCGCCAAGGCAGCCAGTACCTTTGTAAACGTGCGGGGGGCTGAGGAGAGACCAAAGGGTAAGGCCCTATACTGGTAATGTACCCCCCCGTAACAGAAGCGCAGAAACTGTCTATGGGAGGGGAGGATGGGGATGTGCAAATAGGCCTCCGTAAGGTCTATAGAAGAGAGGAGATCGCCCCTCCGGACACCGGCTAGAATAGTGTTCAAAGATTGCATTTTAAATTTACGGTACACAACGTACCTGTTCAATCGTTTTAGGTCCAGAATGGGTCGCCACCCCCCTGAAGACTTAGGCACAAGGAACACCCGGGAATAGAAACCCAATCGCTCCTGACCGGCTGGAACCAGCTGGATAGCCCGGATGGACAGGAGATGCTGCACCGCCGAGTCCATAAGGGACCTTCTTCCGGGGTTACGAGAGAGAGAGCAGCAGACGAAGGTGTTCGGAGGGGTGGAGACGAATTCGATGGACAGACCAGAGCGAAGAGTGGCCAGGACCCACTGGTCCGAGGTGGACTGCTCCCATACGGCGGCAAAAAGGGCCAATCGGCCGCCAATGGGAGGCTCAGGAATGCAATTAACGCCGGCGTCGGATGAAACGACCTCCTCCCCCCCGAAAGGGCCGCCGAAAACCGGAGGGTTTGCCCCGACCGAACCTATCTTGGGAGCCCCGTTGTCTACCAAAGTTAGAGTATGGACGAGGCGAAGAAAGGGAGGAGGAGACCCCCCCCATATCCGCACCTCGAGCTTGGGGCCGAGAGGAATAAGGTGAGAAACGGAATTCCCCCCTGCGATAAGCTGGTGCCAGGATCTTTTTCTTATCCCTAGTCTCGGTCAGGTAGGGTTCTATGGCGTCCCCAAATAGGTGGGATCCCCCAAAGGGAATGGAGGCCAGCCTCCACTTATGCCGGGCATCCGCTTGCCAATGGCGGAGCCAGACTAAACGACGGGCAGTGACTGCAGAAGCTAAAGATTTCGCGGCAAAACGGGCGGCGTTCAGAGTAGCGTCTGCCGAAAATTGGACTGCTGCCACGATCTTATTAAGGTCCTGCTTGACACGAACGTCTTCCGGCGACAACTTCTCCTGCAGTTGGCGGAGCCACAAAAGGGTGGTGCGGTTGAAGAATGATGCAGTAGACGCGGCCTTGACCGCCCACGCTGCCCCTTGGTGAGCCCGTTGAAGGACAAGATCGGAACGACGTTCGTCGGGTCTCAAACCCTCATCGGGATCCCCCGGAACAGCAGCATTAGGCAGTAGAGCAGCTATGGGAGCATCCACCGATGGGAGCTGAAGAAGAGCATCCATTTCAGGCGATACATGAAAGTTGGTACGGTCAGTAGAAGACGGGACTGGAGCGGACCCCGGAGACAACCACTGCCGCTTCATCACATCCAGGAACAAGGGCGGCGTAGGGATGGTTGTAACGGGCTTAGGTGGTTCAGCAAACATTGGATCCAAAGCCCCAGATGGCACCGATGTAGCAGGTTGGGAGGCCGGAGAGGAAAGCTGTGCCGTGTTCACCGCTTTAAACAACAGCGACTTGAACAAGGCCTGAGGGAATAGGCCAGAAAATGCTGGTTGTTCTGGGGGAAGGTTCTCGTCATCAGACAACCCAGAGTCGCCATAGTCCTGCTCAGACAACGTGGAGACCTGACTATCGTGAGAACACGAAGGAGAAGAAGGGGCCTTGGCAGAAGCCCGCTCAGAAGAGTGCAGACGCTCCGGAGAAGCCGAATGTACCGAGCCAGAAACGTTGGGAGGGCGCAGCCCAGCAGCGAGAGACTTCTGAACCGCTGTCTCAATCAACCTTTGGAGCTGGTCCGGGTGAAGTGGGCCGATTAATGCCTCTGAAGGCGGAGCAGGGGCCGGAACCGGAGGTGGAGTGTCACGTGATTCAGCCGAACGTGGAGCAACCAAAGGTGTAGAATCATCAGAGCCCCATAAATTGGAGGTGGAGATGGTGACAGGACAATCTCTCAGAGAGAGTTGGTCCGGAGTCGCTGGACGAGAAACCTGCCCAGCATCCAATGGTGCAGGGGTGTTTGGAGGCTGTGGTTCTACAACCAGGCGATTGGCGCAAGCCTTGTCACACAGGTGCGTGAGGACCTTGTCCCTGCGTTTCTCCACCCTGGCCACTGCAGCAGCCTGCTTCTGACCCTTATGGGCAAGTTGCGAACCTTGGCCAGAAAGGGGACGGTCAACAGACCCCTCAGATGGGTCTTGGCGGGTCACAGATGTCTCAGCTGTATGGCCATTGTTAGAGGAGCCGGCCTTACGACCGTGCTTCGATTTATGCAGGGCCTTCGGCATGGTGACCGATTTCAGGCCAATCACGGGGGACAGACTGGTCAATAAGTGAGGGAGCGCGGAAAACTCCACAAATTATGTCCCCTATAGCAGAAAAAAGGTAGGAAAAACTAACGGGGAGCGCAAAAACTCCACAAAATGGCCGCCGTGTCCCTTAGTACAAATTCAAAATGGCGGCCGCAATAGCAAACACAGGGCTCTTCACGGGGATAAAGACAATGCCGCCCAGGAGCCCGCAGGAGGGAGCGTGGAGCTCCACGAGGTACAGCAAAGGTCCGAAGGTGGAGAGGACCGGCCCCAAAAGGAAATATAGCTCTATGAAGGGAACGGGAGCGCGAAGCTCCGCTAATTAGCTCAGCTGTTCAGCGGCGATCGGAAAGAGCAAGGCAAGCGGCAAGGCAATACAAATGCAGGGAAGAGGTTGTAGCTGCCAGGGCAGAGTTCCCCAAGGAAGGGCAGGCAGAAACCTCGCAGAGGGAGTCCAGGAAAACGACGGCCCGTTGCGGTGTCGGAGGCGGCAAAATGGCCGCCGCTGTCCTCACGGCGCGCCGAAGGGAACCGGAATGGCAGCCAGCGAACTTCAACGAGCCGCAGCAACGAAGGGGCCAAATACAGGAGAAAGGGGCTGGAAAACAGTCCGATGTGCTCCCCTGCGCCTCCAAACAAAAACTCCCAAGGGAATTTCTCCCCCCCCCAAGGGGAAGAGAGAAGTGGTAAAAGCCTGTCAGTCCCAGCAGACACGAATGCAACAATTACTCACGACAGTCCAAAACACAGAAAATCCAAGGGAAAAACCAGTACGAAGTCAACGATCCAAGTGTCCAAAAAGCCAGAAATTCCAACCAGAAATACAAGAATTATTGAGAATAGAGAGAGAGCCAGAAAACCACACGCCAATCCAACTGAAGGACTGAGTTCAAAAGCTGGCCTGCCCGGCAACAAGGGCGGGACTTAAAATTATTGGCAGACTCAGTCCTTCATTCTGATTGGGCGAGTACTACCCACACTGGCTGCTGTCTCCACTCTCAATGGAGAATGGGGAAGTGCTGTAGTAGTTAAAATTAGATTTATTCTTTCATCAGACCATGCATCACTCTTAAATGACATGGTGTTGTAGTACCATGCTTTTAGCATCCTAGTGTTGTGGTCTGTTGACCAAAGGCTCCTTCAGCAGCCAAATCACATGAGGAGGAGGCGTGGGAGTCAGGATTAGCATCAAGGCAACCTGGGAACTCCGAGGGGGAAGAGGGAATGGAGCTGTCAAAGAGAGAGACAGAGACGGAGCCTGGGCCAGCCGTCATCCCTCAGATGGAGAGTCAAGAGCCCCTAGGTCTGGAGGTGGCTGATGAGGAAGAGGAGGAACAGCTGGCTCCAGTGCCTGATGCGCAGAAGGCAGAGGAGAGGAGAGCAGTGGAAATCTGTGGGCCGATCCTTGGGACGAAAGAGCCATCGCTGCTAGAGAAGCCCCACCCTAGCTCTGGGGATAAAAGGCAGCGGGCGTCATCTCCCTGCTGGACAGACTTGTTAGCTGAGAAACTTTTTGCCAGGGCTACTGGCACTCCTAATAAAGGAATCATTGATTTAACTTCAGAGGGTTTGTCATGTTTCGGGAGCTGGGTCAGAACACCTAGAAGTCTAGCAGCAAATAATACAAACCTCCACACCTGCAAGAAATCTAGAGATTTATTTTGCCCCAACAGCACCATCACATTCCCTGACAAATATAACACACAAAATTAGGGTCTGTTTTCACAGTTTTCCAATGTGATAATTATGCCAGCTCCCACAACTCTCCTCTGGATTCCATACAGAAAAAATGGGACAAACCCAGGCCCACCAATTAATGGACACATCAGGATTCAGCAAGGCTCAAAACAAGGGCAAAATAATATTAGACTATTTCAATACTCACAACAGACCCTAAGGTATCTATTCAGAAAGAGTGCAACTTTAATCCAAGATAGAGTGAGAAATTATTGAACTCGTATCAGAATATTAATGCTTAATGTTTTTTAATATTTATTAATGATAGTAGTTTTAGATATTTATTATTTTAGTTTCCTTAAAAGACTGCCCAGAGTCACTTGCTTGTGAGAACGACTCTATAACGAGAGAGAGAGAGAGAGAGAGAGAGAGAGAGAGAGAGAGAGAGAGAG
>WNWU01013631.1:7078289-7132152 GCA_012654045.1 Ptyas mucosa | reverse complement strand
GAGAGAGCGCGCGAGCGCTTTCAGGCAATCTCAGAAGGTGCCATCAAACACAATAGTCTTTAACATATTAGAACAATTAATTGATAAGATGCTTATTAATCCGACTCACATACAAACTGCATAATTAAACTATCTTCCCCTCCTTTCAACTTCTGTCTTTATTCTATATCAGTCTAGTCACTTTATGTATCTCTTGAAAGTAATTCATGAAAGTTTATGCCTTCTAATAAAAGTTAATAAAAGGAGCTACTTGCATATAATTTTGTTACAACAGACTTCCTCCTTCAAAGTTAGTAACATGTGATTTACAATTTGAAGTTTCCAAAAGCTAATTTAAGTATTCCAATAACATGGAAGACAGCCTTTTTCTGGCATTCCCCCCCCCCCCAAAAAACCCTTCCCCCGGAGTGACCCCCCTCACTTTCCTGGCCTTCTGAAAAGAGGTTAAAACATAGCTCTGTGGCTTTGCATAAGGTGCCCAAAGGAACACACAGTTGTGGGATTGGCTGGTGCCATGTAAGCCCACCTTTTGGCTTTGTCAACTAATTTTAAATTTTTATAATTTTACAACTTATTAAAATTTAAATTCTAAAATGTTAACATCTTAATTTTTATATACTATTTCATATTTTGATATTGTATTATACATGCCCCAAGTCCCACTTTGAGGGAGATGGGCAGTCCAGAAATGTGAAACATCTTTACTTCTGATTACATGGCATTTAATAGTTTAGGTAGGTAAAATCAAAAGAAAAAAGGGCACAAAAGCTAAGTATTTGTCTTCAGATTTGCTAATTACAACGTTTTAAAACTTATTTTTAAAATGTGGGATTTCCATTTAATAGAACTCAACCAAGAGAGTCCAGTTGCCTTTTGGAAAAAGCATCTTTGGAATAACCATGACTTGGATGATTGAGACTCTTCATAGATACTTAGTGGAACTTAGACTTTCCATAATCATTTACTTTAAATGTTATTTTTCATTATAAACTGCTAAAAATTGCCTAGACTGTAGCAAATTATAAATGGAGTAAATAATTTTTTCAGGTCCATAATTAATAGAAAGAAAAAGGCTAGTTTTCAAACATACTATCTTCTTTCTTTCTCTCCCTTTTTTTTGTGTGTGTAGACATCTGAAATAAGCGATATCTGGAAATAAGCCTGTTTTTTTCCCCTGATTATTATAGCAATGACAGAAAAAATGAACTTAGACTAAATTCCCACAATTAATGTATTTTTGTTATTGCTTTCATTAGTGCTATTAATGAAGAAGCTGGAGACATAGAAACTGACACCCATATTACTGGTATGCAACATAAGAAGTTATCCTGCTTTTCAAGAAATCCCTTCTAAATTTTATTCTGCCATCATACTATAGAACAAAGGTATGTCATTTTTGCTAGCTTAATTTTTCTGCAGCAATGCTTAGGGTTACATAATGGTCCCATTAACACATAGTGGGTTTCTTTATTTTTATATCAAGCTAAAAGGCATTTCTTTCTCCGAGAAGCAAGCACTGCAACATTTTTGCAATGAAGAATACATTTTCAGGAATTTAAGACACAATATCTGCTTACATGCTAACAGGATTACCTGATTTGTAGATCCAAAATGATCTGCCTTTTATCCACATTTTCAGTATACACTTTCACACCATTAATCCTAATGGGCTGAAATAAAAATTTTCAATTTAATAGATCAATAGGTCTGTAAGAATGGTGCTTAAATGTAAAACTCTTTCACTTTATTTAAAATGTTGTATTATGTAAAAACAGATCCAGCTGCTTACAGTTGATAATGTCAGATTGAAAGGATTATTATGCTGAACTATAAAGAATACATGTATTTTAAAAGGCAGCTCACTGGACAAGCACTGCAATAGCCTCAGAGAAAATCAGAAAAAAAAGAAATTCTTAGTTCAAAGCTTGCAGTCTAATCGAGTCTTTTCACCATTAATACTAAGAGAATGACTTGAATTTAGAAAATTCATTTAGAATATTTAGCAACATTAAGCTTGCATGGTTCGATGAGAAAGCACCTATGGAAATAATTTGCCTAGCTCTGAATTTTTTGAAAATTAGTGTGAACTGCAAAAACAATCCCATCCTGCACATGTATCCCTGTAACTTATTCTTAATAAAAGTGCATAGTTTCTAGTCACCATTGATAAATACACACACCCATATACACAAAGACACCATGATATGCAGAGCCAGGCACCCATTGCTTCAGATTCTTAAATCAACAGAGCTGAGTTGAGCAAACAAAATCTGCTCTTAGCAGAAGCTTTAGTGATTATGTGCCTGCCCTCTGAGCAAGATTTTCCAAAGGAGAATGGAGCAACATTTATTCAGTATATATATTTAGACCGCAAGCATTGATGTTCGAAAACCTGAATAATCTTGTAATATGAGAAGTTTACATTTTGCAGCATAAATACTACTTTTATCACCATAGCAATCAAACAACTGATACAATACAGTATCTGCTTGATAGGAAGTATATCAACCTACTCCACCCCACCCAACCCAGCCCAAATAGTTATGCAAAATTTACTGAAACTCAAAACAAACCAAGATAGATACTTAATGTAGATATAACGTAAGAGAGACAATGTAATCTGGTTCTCTCTTAGGCATGTGTGTGTGTGTGTGCCCACGCACACACACACTAGTGTATATGTGTAAGTGATACTGAGACTATGAATCCTATGAGACTATGAAGTGAGGTAGTCCTCACTTATGACCCAAGATTTCTGTTGCTAAGTGAAACGTTTGTTAAGTAGGTTTTGCCCCTTTTTATGACCTTTCTTGCCACAGTTGTTAAGTGTTCTTGCCTGCAGTTGTTAAGTTAGTAAACACTGTTATTCGGTGAAACTGGCTTCCCCATTGACTTTGCTTCTCAGAAGGTTGCACAAGGTTATCACATGACCCCGGGACACTGCAACTGTCATAAATACATGCCAGTTGCCTAGTGACCTAATTTTGATCACGTGACCATGGGGATTCTGCAATGGTTTTAAATGTGAAAAATGGTCATAAGTCACTTTTTTCAGTGCTGCTGTAACTTCTAACAGTCACTAAATAAACTTATGTTGTAAATTGAGGACTACATATACAGGACTCCTGTAAACAGTAGCATTCACTAACCTGAATTGTAATTCAAATAATCTGAAACAAGACTTTGGAACTAAAAAAATATTCTTCCATAAATGATAAACACATTCAGAGAAACACGCTCAGGGAATTTTCATTTTTTTTTCAGGGTGCCAAATTTTTGCTTTTCAGTTGCTTTTGGAACAAATCTGCTTCCCTGTGCAACGATTATTTAATGTTAAATAAACACAAAGCCATGACCTCAGTATAACATCTGATGATTCACTCTAGCTTCCAATGCAAAAAACAAACCATACCTGATGCCCTATATCAATTTTCGTGAAACTGAAAGTACTCAAATGGCTGTTTGCTCCTTTCACTGCAGGCTCTATTGTTTCACGGAAGAGCTTTTCGATAAATTGGCAAATGAAAGGCCACATATGTTTCACTGTCTGCAAAAGGAAAAGAGACCACTAAGTTTTCAATGTTAATCCATGATCATGCTATTAGCCCCATTTCAATAAAAATGTGTATTCTGTATTATTAGCCATTTATATCACTTTATCTTAGCAGCCCCTTAAATTTTTGGGGCCTCCTAATGCTACTTCATTACCATATAGTGTTTTACTGTATATACTCATTTGACAGTGAGATGAATGGCATGTAAATTTAATAAATGATAAAATGTATGATTGTGTAATCTCAGTGTGACTGTAGTAAGTGTCTATAGTGATAGACAGATTATCTCCCTGGATTCTTTAGAAAAATCCTGTAAATATTTCAATAAAGGTTATTCTCAAAATTTGCCAAATGTTCTTCATATTCTGTTCTGTCAGCTGAGGTAATTTTTAAATCTCTAGCTGGACTTCATTATATTTTACTCTGCTTTATGCTTGAGGAAACAATTATACTGGAGGAAAATTCTTAACTGAATATTGATTTATATTTACATCCAATCACAATAAAATAAAAGGAACAATAAGCAGTCCAATAATTAAGTGAATTCAAATGCACAGGACATGTTATGTTCTATTTCCATATTATTTTCTATTATACAACAGTATGTGACTTGCTGAGTGTCCCCAGACTTGAAGCTAACATATGATTTTGCAAATCTTAAGTTGCCCTAATCAAAATATCGCCTTATTAATTTTATATTTTTCCTGTCTAATTATCTTTTAAATAAATAAATTGGTGTAGTTATTAAGGGTTAACAGCAACTGGACGCCACATAACCGAATAATCTTTTTTTTCTTTTAAAATCCCACTACCATATAAAAGCTAGCGAACATTATATTACAACTATAATTTCAGAAAGATGAACTTTTTTGTATTTTGTACAAAAAGCCCAACAAAACAAACTTTGGATCTTTTAGAAAATCCAAAACAGTATAATAAAAGCACACCAAGTAAGAAATCTATTTTGTGACAAAGATAACATTGCATACTTTTACAAAGTCTTCTAAACAGTAAGAATGTCAGCTTACCTTATTTAACCACTCTGCTCTTTCAGTATCTGGAAAGTGGACCTGGCGTTAAAAACAAAAGTTACAAATTAAGAAAAAAATATATATTTGAAAAGGAAATCACAATGACCAGGAAACAAAATGGAGGAATTTGAAAATAGGAAATGGCTTCAAATATATTAGTAACCACTGATTACAATTTTCCCATCTAGCAGTGGATGAATGGAAGATATGGCCTGGTAATTCTGAATAAATAAGATGTATCTGATTTTAGCATTAATTTATATATACAGAAGATATAATTCAGCTGCTAACCAGTGCTTCTCAAACCATAATCTAAACAATGATGTAAGCCTTTCCCCCCAGGAATAAAACTAATAATTCCATAGGTGCTAGAGCTGGATAAAAAATAAAGATGCTATTTTAATAATTAGCTTTTGATCTATAAATTGCACAGACTCACAAACTTTGCTGCAAACCAATTGTCTACTACACCTTTACACAAGCAATTGAGGAGCAAAACCCCGAGTGAGTTTGGATAGTCCTCCTACTTGCCTGCCCAAGCCTACTTAAAATACATCAGTAAACTCGAATCCACAATTTGAAAACACTTTACTGAAGCATTGACTTGATTGATTGAAAAGATATTTTCATCGTTATAAAGTTGATTCATACAGGAAGACCAGGAATCATTTTCGTATTTTGCCTCTTTCTTAAATTTATGTAATTTTATAGTACTGGTAGTCCTCTACTCACAATTATTGGGACTAGAATTTCTGTTGCTAAGCAAGATGATTGTTAAGCGAGTTATGTCCGATTTTATGACCTCTTTTGCCATAGCTGTAAAGTGAATCATTACAGTTAATGAATCACACTGTTGGTAAGCGAATTCAGCTCCCCCCATTGGCTTTGCTTGTCAGAAGTCATATGACTAAATGATGATCATATCACTTCAGGATGCTGTAAATATATACCAGTGGCTAAGTACCTGAATTTTGATCATGTGACTGTGGGGATGCTACAACAATTGAAAGTTGAGGACCAGTTACAATTTCAAATAATCACTAAATGAATGATTGTTAAATTGAGGGCTACCTGTGTATCCTCAGAAAAACTATGGAAAGTTTGACCTGTGATCTTCTAAGTATTACATCTCCAAACAATATAAAAGCATAATGTATAATATGCTAACCACAATATTTTGATACTCTTGTCACAAGAAATTATGATTTGCTAACCATAAAGAAAGGCATCTGGATGAGTGAGAAAGTCTTTGTTTAGATTAGCTAAACTGGAAAGTGAAATGACAGAATAGAAATTAGCAACCCACTTCTATATTGTTGCCAAGAAAATAGTATGTGTACACCTATATAGTTACCAGAATTAAGATAGAACCTTTTTTTGAAGGACTGAATGAAGTTTACAACTTTAAGTGAATCACTGCAATTGTTAAGTTAGTAGCAAGGCTGTTAAGTGAATCTGGCTTCCACACTGACTTTGCTTTGAAGCCTTGAAGATTGCAAAAGCGGAATCACATGACCCTGGGACACTGCAACCATCCTAAATATGAATCGGTTGGGAAGTATCCAAAATTTGATCCCGTGATCCAAGGGGGATGCTACAATGGTCATAAGTGTGAAAAATAGTCATTTTTTTCAGCGCCATTGTAATTTTGAACGGTCACTAAACAAATGCTTGTAAGTCAAGAGGACTACCTGTAATTGGGGAGGCATATCTCAACCTTTCTCTCCTGATCCATATTCCCATCCCAATGGCTGAAGTATTTACCCCTAGCTAAAAACTACTGTACACCAACAATACCCTTAAGCTATACCTAACCAGCCTTAAAGCTGAACTAACCGGTTCAGATCCTTCAGCTAATAGTTTACCAGCACTCTGGAGATGAACTTTTATGAGTTAATTGACACTCAGTAATGGCATTTTTATTGATGCTTCTGGTTCACTGCAGGGGGGGAAAAACCATAAAAACTGATGATTGACCCACAGTAAGGGAGTTTTAAAACGGCTTGCATATAGATTTTTTTGTTTCAAACTTGCAAAACCCTGGCTAAAAGGGTTAGTGGTTATTTTTAATGTGCTTAAGTACATGAGAACTATCAATAATATATATTGGATGCTTCTTATTATACAGTATTTTATTTATACAGAATTCAAGTACAAGGGTCAGTCAAATCTGATGTATTCGGCAGATATAAGCAATGTTTCCATACAGTTTACATTCAAATCTATTCACTCCAGTCCAGGAAAATTAAAACTTCTTTTTTGAGTCCAAATAAACTCATGTTTTGGCATCTCATTGCCAAAAAGAATAAGTTCTATACTGTAAGATTATAAGCACCTATGAAACAACTGAGAGGTATATATAAATCCTCAAGTGACAACAGATATTTTCTCCAATTATAGTCATTTCTTATATCTAAATGTAACAAATGTGACAGGTCAAACTGCCAGTGTCAAACTGACCTTGAGTTTGCAGTTGGCATAGGTAAAACCAAACATGGATTTTCACTCTTTCAGGATTTAACACATTTAAGAAAATCTCTACTCAGAAGCCAACAAAAACAATTTCCTTAAATACCACAGTTGAATTTACTGAAAGGTGGTTTTAAAGAAAAGGATTGTTTAAGGTGTTTTTTTAAAGGAAGTCTGTAATAGCATCATTTCTATGCCTCATCTTCCTGGTTAATACTTTTCCATCAACATTCAAAACCATTTTTTATTACAAAGCACCATTTAGCACCATCTAAGCAGGAGTTAAAATATTTTAATAGTCAAATGTTTTACAACTGAGTTATGCAGATCATCATGGTTTATTTATTCATTTATTTCCCTATCGCTTCCTATCTCATATGATTACTCTAGGACACGGGTGTCAAACTCGTGGCGTCACGTTGCTGTCACATGGCGTATCACGATATTTTATCCCTTTGTGGAGCTGGGGTGGGCGTGGCCTGCATATGACACATCCAGCCCATGAGCCGCCAGTTTGACACCCCTGCTCTAGGTAGCTCAAACAATCCATTAAAAAATTTAGTTAAAAACAAGACCATCCTTCCTTTTCAACCTATACTCCATGCCAGACCAATCATCCTTCTAGCTCACTTAACCCCCATCCTAGCCCAATGCTTGAGCAAAGAGCCAGGTCTTCACAGCCCCCTGGAAAGCTAAAAGGGTAAGAGATAGCTCAGAGTTCAGGTGGGAGGCTATTCCAAAGGGATGAGGGGGCAGCCACTGAGAAGGTGTGCCTTCAAGGTCCCCTCAGATGGTAATATTTAAGGGAGGAGATCAGTAATGGGTTCCTCTTACGTTCGCTACCGGTTCGGAACCAGGAGCGTGTGTGCGCGTGCACTTGCTTTGCTCATCCACAGCACTTCTGCGCATGCGCAGAGCATCTGTGATGACGTCTGGGCGGGTGGATGGAGCCTCCCGCCACCACCACTACCAGTTCGCCCAAACCGGGGCGAACCTGTAGAAACCCACCACTGAAGAAGACTTAAATCATGACTACCCTAGAACAGGTAGGTACGTTCAGGGAGAAGTAGTCCTGCAAGGAACTTCGCCTTCCCTCTCCCCAGCTCAAAAAAGGCTAGTCTATTTTTATCAATACATTCTTTGCAATTACGTTTGATCGTTTTTTCTGCATCCTTGAATTGCATAATAAAATATTTAATTAGCTTCCTCAAGCTTTCTTTTAAGAAGAATCACAGCATAAAATTTAAATTAAAAATTAAATTTCTGTTCTATATTGTGCAATTTGTTCTCCAAGTAAACTACAGATTCTCAGTTTGTAATACATTTCTAGGACAAGCTAGAATAATTAACAAGTTGCTCTGGAGGACACTACAATGGAATTACATAATATTTTATATGATTATGACTTAAGGCAAAAATAGGGGGGAAAAATCCCTTATTATATTCAATAGAAAAAAAAGTAAATATATTGCATCCTTATAAAAACTAACACCATTATAAGCCATTTCATTGCCTGAACTTGCTAAAAGAAGTATATTCCATTATACTGCTAGTGAGCAACCACCTTGACCAGTATGTACATAAATCATTTTTAGAAGCCAAACAAATGCAAAGACATATGGTTTAGAGAGAAATTCAGTACCTATTTTATTTCCAAGCATATGGACAGTTTAGCTTTGAAAAATCCTTAGTCATTAAGCAAAAATTAATTCTGAATCCTAGCCTGAATGTTGAAGAGATTCATTAAAAAAGAGTACTGATATAACAAAACATTTCAGCAACTAAAACAAGTATTTAAATGAAAGGAAAAAGCAACTGATATTTTCTAAAAGCAGGTATGAAGACTGAAAGTAAATAAAAATGTTATCAATTCATACACCAAGCAATCCCTCTTCTGCAGATGTAAGAAATATCTTTTTTTTTTTGAGAAAGCCCGCTTATTTCATACAGTACAATATTGCAGCGTGTATATGGAAACAAAAGAGTCTGGAAGCAACTGAAACCTAGTTTTTAGTTATCCAAAATGTAGCCTGCCTATAGATATATATATTTTAGTGCAATGAAAAGGCAAACATTTTTCATTATCCAAGCTGGTTCATCTTTCATTTATTCACAAATGGGACTACAGGATGACCAAATTTTTTTTGAAGACTGACTTAATTCATGCCACTACCCTTTGTACAACATAAGAGGAAAATAAATGTAAGCAAAGGAAATGTCAAGGTTGTTTAGAACGGGTTCTGGCAAGTGAATGCCACACACTTGCAAGATTTTTATGCACTAGTTCTGTTGAGAGACCAAATTTCTAAAAAACGTTGCTAAAGTCACTCATCCTTATTTATAACCATAGATTTTTGATTAGTGCCACTCTGAAATGAGATTGCAGTATTCATTTTAGATGTATAAAGCTTCCTAATGTCATATCACTTTTTGCCTTCACATGACTGCTAGATTCCAAGAATATACAGCAGATCAAACAATATCCTGTCCATCAAGCAACCTTTTGCAGCCCATTTTTTTAAAAAACAAATAGTAACTTTACAGTGGCTGCCACCATGAAAGACATGCTTATTAAGCATTTCACCCAGATCCTGTGTTTGCAACTGCTCTAACAGCCACGGAACAGCTGATTGGCATTCCAAGTATTTCTTTGCAGCCCACAAGGATTTTTAATTTATCTATGTGGCCCTTTCTCCTTGAAGAATTGTACAGGCCTGATATACAGGTAATCCTTGATTTATGACTGATCGTTCAAAGATCGTTTGAAGTTATGAAGGACCCACAAAAGGTGCTATTTCAAAGTTCTGATGGCTACCCACCCCACGCAGTCATGGATCTGCATTTTGGGTGCTCAGCAACCAGCCCACATTTAGACCACTTTTTGACAAAAAATACCCCATAGCGAACAATGAATTTGCTTAATGACTGCCACAAAAATGGTCATAAAACCAGGTTGATTCCATGGATGACCTGCTTTATGACAACCGAAATAGGCAGGCTCCATTATGATCGTACGTCAAAGATTACCTGTAAAGATGGTCTTTCCAATCCAGATTTTATCTGGAAATAGCAAGGATTAAAGTGGAGCCCTCCAAAATAGATATTTTATTACTGATTGGGAGGAGGGCTGCAATGGCTCAGCCGTTAAATACTTTCGTTGTTTGAGACCTGAACTCCGAACAATGAGGTGGGCTTCTGTTACTTGCCCCAGCTCCTGCTCACACAGCAGTTCAAAAGCATGCAAATACAAGTAGACTAATAGGTTCCATTTTGGTGGGAAGATAACCGTAACAGTATAGCCATGCTGGCATGGAAATTGCTAAGAAATGGAGATGAGCGCCGTGCCTTAGAGTAAGACACGACTAACAGGAAAATCTTTAACTTTTTACTATTGATCAGGGCCATTTCTAATTTTACCTTTCCACAACTATTCTCCCACTACAAATTGATGTAAATCTGATGCAAATCACTCCGATTTGCATCAGAACAGTTCCTATGCTAATTTAACATTACTTTCTGAAAATTATCCCATGCAATTGCCATGTGAAATAAAAATAAAAGGGAATAAATCAAGGTACAATATTTCTTTTCATGCCAGCCAGCCCTAATAGCAGCTATTTTACACTACTGTCTTATCTCCAGGTTGTTATCCTTATTCTGCTTTTATTTGGCCCTGGGAAGACTGTACCTGTACACCTGTTGTATGCAGTTCTGTATTTCCTACTGTATTTCTAGTAGATATAACTACATATCTACTATATTTCCAAAAAGTGCTGACAAGTTTGAACAAGTTCAGAGGAAGGTAACAAAAATGATATAGGAACCTCACTCCAATGGGACTACCCCGTCTACCAGCACCAGGAAAATAGGCCTACTACAGACCTCATCTGCTAAAAAATTCAGGTGGATGAGGTCAAGGAGAGGAACTTTTTCTGCTGTGGTCCAGACCCTGTGAAACACTCTACCACTAGAGGTGAGAACTGATCTGACTCTTTTGGCCTTCCGGGAGGGATTTTAAAGATGGTTCTGCTGTTTGGCTTGGGGCCACAAGGAGGCGCTCACTGCTGAAGGTGGTTGACTTGGTAAGACAATCTTACCTCCATTCTTTCCAGCTCCTTGGTTTTTTGCAAAGTTTAAAATTTTAATGTGCGTACTTTTAAAATTGTAATTTCTTCTCTATTTACCTTTTTATGTTCTGTAAACCGCCCAGAGTTGACCTATTGGGGAGACAGGCAACGTATATAACAAACAAATAAATAAATTTGGGACATGTCTCAATGTCAATGTCTCATGTAGGCAGGCTGAAGTAATGTTGGGTGTTCATCTGGAGAATGAAGACTGAGGAAGACCGTTCAGTGTTCGGTTATAACTTAATAGCCTAAAATTTGATATTTAAGATCTAACCATGGTTTAGTTAAGTGCTGATACCTGCTGTAAACCAGGTAGCAGAGATCAATTATGTGTCATCAAATTAGCGTAAACGCTTAACAAAGCATGGATAGATCTTCTCCACAATTATCTATTCCCAACCTGGTCTTCAGATTTTCAGTCATCCATTGTCACTATCATATTGCTGGTTGTTCTTTCCTTCCACTTTTTGCTGAATTATATACTAATCGCACTTAGACTTATATTCCATTTTACAGACCTCTCTAAGCTGTTTACAGAGCCAGCATATTGCCCCCAACAATCTGGGTCATTTTACCAACTTCTGAAGGATGGAAGACTGAGTCAATCTTGAGTCACTCAGAACTGAATTCCTGGAGTGAGCAGTGAATAGACTATTCAACACAAGTAGCTCTTTCCATATGCATGTTGTTATCTTTCTACTTTGAGGAAGAACTGCACTAATTATTCAATGACCCATTTCCTTCCTTCTTTGGCTATCCATGGTGTTCGCAGGAGTCTTTTACAACACCAAAGTTCAAAACTATCAATATACTGTTTTTAGATCCTTCAGTCCAATTATATTTTCCTCCCACTATTTCCAACTTTGGCATTCCTTCTTTGTTTCTTATATCCTGAGTAGTAAACATTATGATCTCCTGAAATGTGTAATTCTGTATCAATTTGCTTAAGTTTAAGATTTCAATATGTAATTGATTCTTTTCATCTTTTATTGACCTTTCCCATGTTCATGTTTATTAAATTTTATATTCATACTGTGATTCTTTCTCTCCAGTTTCATGGCAACATCAGTAACTAGATGTCCTATAGTCTTTAATCTAGCCATGCCGTAATCACCCTTAAAAACCCTTATGTCTTCTGTGCAATATGAAATGATGCATTTGCCACTATCATTAAAGTGATAATCCACTTCCAATACAGATAATCCTCGATTTACATCGACAAATGGGCCTGGAATATTGTTCACTAAACAATGTAGTCAGAGTCATGACATGATTGGACTAGATTTTCCAACCATTTTTACCCTGATTAAGCAAATCCTGCTGTTGTTAGGCGAAACATGCGGTCATTAAATGAATCTGGCTTTCTCAGTTGACTTTTCATGTTGGAAGAACACAAATCATGACAATGACTGCAGGAACTGCAACCGTTGTAATGCAAGCCAGCTGTTAGGCACCAAAACTGCAATCACTTGATGTCGGATAGTGTGATAGTTGTACCTTTGAGGATAGGTCATATATAACTTTTTATGAGGCTTTCATAACTTTAAACCATCATTAAACCAATGGTTGTAAATTGAGGATTACCTGAATCTTTCTAGATCACTGTTATTTAATATAAGCACTGCTTCTTTATATTGCCATATCATATATGGCTGAGAAGCTGGATTGAACGTGCTTTGGACTACATCATCCTTGGTGCACTCCCAGCTTTCTTCACTTACCTCTCTTCCTGCCATCCCTTGCCAAAATGAGGCAACATACCAGCACTTTTGGGAGTAGGTAGAGGGAGAAGAATAGTACAAACAGATAATTTGAAAAATGCATTTTATGCACACACACACACAAAATTCAACTTAAATATGAACCTGCTGAATTTTTCTTCTAATCTTCACATCGTTTCTCTTTTGGCTTTATAAACCAAAGACAGGATTCACCTCCCCCCCCCCCCCCCCCCATTAATCTACATGCTACTAAAAATCTCAGTATTATCTATCTGTAACCTTCAGTTAATCAAAATAGTGGATTCCAGAGCAATCACTTTTGAATCAAGCTTCTGCAAATGTGCTAATTTTAAGAAAGTGTCCAAAATCTAAGATCCATTACTCTCATAGAATTGAAATTTCAAGGACTTTCAAGACTTCTACTCCGAGGCTTGTAGCCACTGTCTTAGTGCTACAACTGGTCATGTCATCATAAATTGCAACGTTCCTGATCAGTTTCCCACCAGAAAAGTCAATGGAAAGCTGACAGGAAATTGGAAGTCACTCCTGCCCACAGTTTTTTGTCCACCAATGATCATTCTGTTTATTTTTTAACAGAAGTAAATATTGACAAAGGACGTTCCAATGGATAGAATGTTGCTTTGTTATATACAAACTGCTCGAACAGCTTTGTTCGAATAAAAAGTTTGATAATGGTCCTTTTTTGAGTTTTTATGTATAACTAATATGACCATTTAAGAAAAGTACATTGAATTTGACCTAAAAATAGGACTAGGTGATATATTCCAAGTTAATTTTAATTTTTTGTTTTCCAGAGATTTTGTCAAAACATTGTTTTCTTCTGCCTTGCCTAAAACCGGAATACATTATAGGCTGCAAACAATGTGACAATTATATAACTCAACATTCTCCTTTAACAGTTCCTCAAGGCATTCAGTCTGACAATATCACACATCTTAACATCTCATACTAACTGTATGCTACATAAAGAGTGCACAAATAAACATGATTAAAACTGTATTTGCATATTTATACCTTTGAGTATTTGAGCTCTTCTGGCATTAGTTTCAAAGATAGTAGTTAAACCCGTTCTCATGTCTGCTGCTAATTTTTTGTAAATTAATATGCTAAGGGAATAGATTATGTTTACTCAGCTGAACTTCAGATACAGAGCCCTTCTCAATGCAATGCTTCCAAGCCATGAATTACTCATTCTGTGTGCACTGACTATATTTCTCTACCCTAAATGTAATTCCTAACATTTCTCCTTGTTAAAAAATATTGTTCTTCTCAGTGCAGTCTCATAATCTGTCCAGATTAGACTGCAACCTTATTCTTTCATCCTAGGAGTTGGTCAGATTCCTCCAATTGTAGCTCATCTATGAATCTGACAAGCAGCTCATCAATCCCAATATTTGGGCCATTAATAAACATGTCGATTTGTGGCTCCAAGACACATTTCCTTGAGACGCTATTGGTTACCACTCTCCAATTTGAGGAAGAGCAAATAATCCTGATTCTAAGTGCAGTTAGTCCACCAATCGTGGATCCATTTTACTATAATACTATCCAAATTAAGTTTTAACAGCTTGTTTATAAAATATTATTTGAAATCTTGACTGAAATGAAATAGATTATATACATGGCATTGTCCTACTCTATTACCATAATTATCTTCTCAAAGATGATAATTTTTTTCTTACATGACCTATTTTTGACAAAGCCATGATGACACTTACAAATCAAAGCACTATTTACAAGTTTATAAATGACATGCTTATTATCTGCTCTAGAGTAACATCTTACTAGATATTAATGTTAAGCTAGGTTGACTGGTCAATAATTACTGAATCCTCTTTTTTTTGAAGAAGAGGAGGACCATATTTGCTCTTCACGAGTCTTCTAAAGTGCAAAGACTGACAGCAGTCCTTCCACCAGCAACTTCACTGTTTTATGAGGTACCTCTCAAGACCTGGGAACTTGAAGACATTCAAAATGGCTTCTTTACCACATCTTTACTGATGTAAACCCTCCCTCTGAATATTCATTTAAAATCTATGCTACTAAATTATGGATTGGGAAAAACTCCACCTCTCCCCATGTACTCAATGTGCCTCTCCTCCTATCTTTTAATGGTATTTGTTAATTAATAATTGACTTAATTAAGTGAAAAAATGAAATATATATCTCCTTTGGATGGAGAAGCAAAATAGCTGCTGACTTCCTTTGCTATTTAGGTTTGGTCATCTGTCAAGATGTTTCTACTTGGACTGTAGATTTCTCCTCTCATTTGAAATGATTTTTTTTCTTTCACCTTTCTCTTGCTATTGAATTATTTTGAAGAAACCTTCCTTGTGAGCCTGAGGCTATTTTCTGCCTTTGCCTTCCTAACCTCATTGCTACATTTCTGAGCTTTCTTGGCTGTTTGCCTTACCTTCCATTTCATATAAGCATCTTCTTCAGCCTCAGCTCCTCCATAAGCTGCTTACTTAACTACACTGATTTGTTTTTAATGTCTTTCTGTTTTCTTCCTGACTGATACATTCACTATCCTTAATTTCCTTTTCAAGAAAGCCCAGCCAGCTACAATACTTTTGCCTCCATTTAAGGTTTTCAAGCCGTTAACAGCTTCCTCTTAGGTTATTAAAATCACAGGCCCATTCAAGCAGTCTGCTCCTGACGATTGATGGACTTCAATGTCTTGCATGTCTATGGAGATTATCAATCATTCTGCTCATGGTTGTCCCAAAGGTGCTTTTCAAAAGGCAACTGGACTTTTTTTTGCGGAGGGGGGGTTCCCATAAAAAAACATTTCATTTCTCATCCAAGAAGAACTGAAGAAGCTTCTTGGATGAGAAGAGAAACTTTTTCAAGAAAAAAAAAACTAAGAAAATTCAGAAATCCAGAATTCAGAAAATTCACCTTTTGAAAAGCACCTTTGTGTAGAACTGAATGGGTTCCAGAAGATATTGGGGGATTTCCCAGAGGCTTTGCCACATAATCATGGTCACATCTTGGAACCATAAGGCGGCTGAGGCTTTCAACCGGCTCACACTCTGCAGCCTCTTTTTTTTTTAAGTTGATTTATATGCCACCCTTCTCCAGAGACTCAGGGCGGCTTACAATGCCTTAAGCAATAGCCTTCATACTTTTGTATATTTATACAAAGTCAGCTTATTGCCCCCACAATCTGGGTCCTCATTTCACCTACCTTAGAAAGGATGGAAGGCTGAGTCAACCTTGAGCCTGGTGGGATTTGAACTTGCAGTAATTATGACCCATCACTCCCAATACTCCCCATGGTTTACAGAGAAGCTGTGGGTTCTGAAAATGGCTGAGACGCTGCTTAGATTAGAGTACTGGAGGAAAATGAGTGATGAAACCAACCAGACAGGACTTAGAGTAGGGGTGTTAAACTCACGGCCCGTGGGCTGAATGCATCACGCACTGGCCACGCCTTACACCGTTTAGTGAAGAGGACAAAAATCATGATACATCATGTGACACTGATGTGAGTTTGACAACCTTAGCTTAGCGCTACTATTAAGGCCTACCTCATGGCCATAAGAGCAGTGAAACACTTTTATTTCTCTACTCTTTTATGGTGTCCATAGAGTGTTACCTGGTGGCCCCGTTCAGGATCACTCAGTCCCTCTTCAGAGCCATGTAAAGGAAGTTGTGGAACACCTGGTGAGAGTTGCTCAGATTCGTTCCCAGTTGGAACCCAGGTGTGGTGCAGGTCCATGTGAGATGCCTGAGAAAACGTCTACCTGGTTTACTGGCAATAGTTTGGTCCTTTGGACCTGATGAAGGGAAGAGTCTTCAGTACTATCAGTGCGCCATCCTGGTTGGTGAAAGCCTTCAGGACAATGGCAACCGGGTGAGTTTAGACCAAGGGTCTGCAACCTTAAACACTCAAGGAGCCATTTGGACCCATTTCCCACAGAAAAGAAAACACCGGGAGCCACAAAACCTGGGTGGGCGTGGCCAACTCGACGTCACTCACTTCCACATGACACCCTCCTAGCCACGCCTACCCAGCCGGTCATTAGGGCAGAGAACCGGTTGTTAAAAAACACCAGGAACCACAAAAGCCTTTTGCATCTCTTTCTCTCATCCCTCCCTCCCTCCCCCCCCCTCTCTATCTCTCTCTCTCTCTCCCTCTGTGTATTTTTCTGTCTCTGCCCTGGCCACTTTTCCATCCCCCGCCATCGCCCTTACATTCTCAGGCCAGGCAAGGAGTGACTGGGACGGAGGTTGAGGGATAGGGCCAGTCAGTGGTGGGATCACCCGACAGGGAGCCACAGCAGAGGGCCCAAAGAGCTGCATGCGGCTCCGGAGCAAGTTGCTGACACCCGGTTTAGGCAATGATAAATTCTTCACTGCAGGATGAGACATTTTTAAGATCTTTTAAGGAGGATCTGGTTTGCTCCCTCCTAAAAAAAAAAAATCTCTTGACCCCAGCTGTCTGGACAATTTCCATAGTCTCCCATCTTCCCTTTTTAGCCTGATTCCAGTTATGGGACAGAAACAGCATTGGTCACACTTGTGAACAAGATCTGTAACACCCCCCCCCACCCTTTTTGGTCTTCCAAAAGGCCTTGAAGGCATGGCTGCGCCAACTAGCCTAGGACCCCAATGGGAATGTGGCGCTTTAAAGTGGTTAATGGAATGCAGGTAGTCCTTGACTTATTCATTCCGTTCATTTAGTGACCATTTGAAGTTAAAACAACACTGAAAAAAGTGACTTACAACTGTTTTTCCTACCTACAACCAGTGCAGCATCCTCATGATCACATGATCAAAATTCGGATGCTTGGTTGGCAACTGGTTCATATTTATGACGGTTTCCGTCTTCTGGGGTCTTTGATCACCTTTGGCAAACTTCTAACAAGCAGTCAATGGGAAAGCCAGATACACTTTGTTGGCAACAAATTTGTAAAATCGGACAAAATGTACTTAAAAATGTCTCACTTAGCAACAGAAATTTTGGGCTCAATTATGGTCGCATGTTGATGACAATTTGTAAATAACATCCTACCTCCTTCCTATGCACCCTTTGCTCCCTCCCTTGCCATCCTGTTTATAGTTTTATTTTAAATGAATTTTAAATGTATTATCCTTATTTATCGTTTTAATATTTTAATTTTAATTGGCTGTCTGTAAACCATCTAGGGTAGTCTCTCGCAAGATATGTGGTATACAAGTTTAATTAATAAATAATAAAATCCATTGTTTATATTTGATTTTTCTTAGAAAGCTTTTTGTAAGGTATAGGTATAGAGACCAGACCTCAGATCAAAGAGAACATGAACCACTCATAAAATTTTAATACTGAGGAAAAAGAAGACTAGCTTTGTTCCACTTCCAAATAAATTGACACAATGAGAGCAAAAAAATGACTCAGCTCTCAAAACAACCTTATCCAATCAGACAGGTCTAGAACCAATTCTGTATTGACACAAGGACCTTTTATGGAAGGATGTGATATTGTTCTCAACCAGAACTGCTAACCAAATATTATTTCCCTCTCTTTATACACTCTGTAAAACAGGGGTCTCAAACTCGTGGCCTGCAGGCCAGATCCATCACATGCTGACCACGCTCACCCCCGTTTTAACGAAGGGGGGAAAGTCATGATATACCACATGACATGACAATGCGAGTTTGACACCCCTGCTGTAAAATATAAAACATGAATATCTATACAAAGCCAGTTATGCACTCCTTCTTTACAGAGATAATCTTCTGCTGCTTATCACATTTGACTCTATCTTCTTCATCGCTTTTCTTGACAAGATATGTTTCAGAGAGAAAGCAGTTGCTCTGAACATTAGAATTTCATTTCATGGGGCTACAGATTGAGAATTTCATTAGTTCACTGTGACTGAACATTTTTTCCAAAAAAAAAAATAGCAAGCTGTCCCAACTGTAAACAATTCCCAAACGTTTAATGAGAGATAGCATAAACAAACCTGTGTCATTTTTAAGTTGTATTAATCTTTTATAATCTTTTAATATTAAAAAAAAGCGAAAGGAGTTCTTGGACTTTTTCTTACACAATAACGTTCCAAGTGACTGTTAGGGAAGACACACCCACTAATTACTCACATTTCATGCAGCTACTAAAAGAAGGGGGAAAGGAAGAATCTGAAATAAAAACAGTTATTCAGAAAACTTATGAAGTTTATGCTAATGTGCAGATAAACAGCCAGGTAGCTGAGATCAAACAGGTGTCATCCAAATTATGTGCTGCATTTAAAAATAACTTGCATTTCCTTTTTCCACAACTTCAGAGGCAACATCCCTTTGGCATGGTTGGCCAACAGGACAAACTTTACACATTATTTATGCATTTCTTTATTCAATTTCTATAGCCCATCTCAGCCAACTGATTCTGGATAGCTTACAACTGTATACTGTACAGTGTGTAGAGAAATCTCAAGACCACCGCCCCCAATACAAATTTCACATCCTATGACACACAAGAGGCAATAGTTCAAAAGTGCCTTAGTGCTCTTAAGAAGGGACTCAAAATAAATAATATGTTGCATTTGACCTGAAAACAAAAAGACAACCAGAGAAAAGTTATTTATGAGGAAGGAAATAAATACTGCCAAAAGCATGGTATGAGCCTCATTTCTAAATATATTGAAAACCAAATATATTGCAGTGGGTCAGGCCCCTGCATCATTTCAATCACCTAATGATTGTTTCGTGGACATAAGAGAGAAGGAATACATCCATCCATTTCATGGGTGGAACCTTTACTACTGGTTTGCAGTGGGGCCGCTCACGCACACGCTCTTTTGCGCATGCGCAGAAGCGATTTCGTGACGTCAGGGTCGGAGCCTCCCGCCGGTTTTACTACCGGTTCTATAGAACCGGTGCGAACCGGGGCCAACCCACTACTGATCCGTTTCCTCTTACACCTATATGAAATAATGCAACCCCAGCCAGCACGGAGTTATTTCTCCAGAAAACTTGGGGCCCCCCCCCCCCCCCGGGGGGGGGGGGGGGGGGTTTGAAACAGCTGATGACAGCAAAGGCTTTTTCCAAGAGGCAGATTCATTTCCAGAAAGGCCAGGAGGTGGATCTGTACCCAGAAGAAGCTGATTAACTCCAATCAGCCTTTCCCTAAATTTCAAAATCCTCCAGACACGTTGACTGCCATCATTTTTAACCCCAGGAAATAAATTCCAAAGCACGTTCAGGAATTCAAGAAGGGGAGGGGGTGAGGGAGGGCAACTCTCACCCTTTTGGCATTGACCACTCACCCCGCCTGGCTAAAGCCAGAAAAAGCGTGGCTGAGCCTCCACCGGGGCGGGGCGGGGGTGGGGGGTCTCTTGTTGCTGTTGTTTTAACCATGTTTTACCCAATTCGCCCAACTTTCTGCGTCCTGACGAGCGGAGGCTCAAAGTAGGCTGGCATTTTTCTGTGGCTCGGCCCAACCGTTGCTGAAGACCGACCCCAACCATCCCACCCACCCACTCACCCCGAGGTGACTAAAGGAGCAGAAGACCCCCCCCCCAAGGGTCCCCCTCTTGAGGCGGAATCCCACTTTCCCTCCGGGAAGCCATCGCCCACAAGGCAAGCGAGGAAGCCCTAACTCCCCAGACAACCCGGAGAGAGAGAGAGAGAGAGAGAGAGCGCCAGTCAACCCACCCACCCACCCCCTTCACTCACCCAGGCGGGAAGGTCTCCCGTGGAGACGGTGAGCCGCACCGCCCGCTCCTCGTCTTGCAGGAAGGCGAGAGCCCGGCCCAAGCGGGAGCTCTTTCCGCCTCGGTGCCGCTGCACCCAGAAGAGACATAACAAGGCGACCAGGACCCAGCTGAAGCTCAGCCCGAGATAACCCAGCAGGTAGATGGGGAAAACCAGCGCGAAACTCCGCGCGAATTGCGACAGCAGTCCCGGCACATCGACGCTGAGCATCGACGGTGGCGGCTCAGTATCGACCCCCGGGCTGACCCCAGGGGCCGCGGGAGCCTCAGCCGCTGCGCCACTCATGCTCTCCGCGCGGTTGTGGCCCCTGTCCGTGGAGCGGCTGCCGCTGAGGCGCTGTCGGAGGGCGGGAATCGAGGTAGGGCGCGGACGGGGCTGGCGGAGGCGTCTCCACGCATCTCCTTCCCTCCCTCTCCCTCCCTCCCTCCCTCCCTGAGCCCGCCTCGCAGTTGCTGAGGGACAACCACGGCCGAATCCTCCTGCCCCGCCCACCCACTCACCCCCTTGCCCTTCCTTCGGATACGCTCTTCCGGGTTCTGAGGGAGGCGGGGCTTGACGGGCTCGGAGCGAACCATTCGCGAGGGAAAGGGGAGGCGGGGGCTGCCAAGGTTTTAGAAGGGAGAGCCCGACACGGAGAAATTCCCTCTATTGGGACAGAGAGGCATTTCTCCCTGGCTCAGTTTCCTCCCTCCTTTCCCTGTGCATTTATGCGAGTATTTAGTTTGACCTGGGATTATTAGATTGTTTCTCAACACCGTCTCACTCACTTGGGTCAGCCCACCGTTTTTTGTTTTTTTTTCTTCCAAACTTGGCAACTTTTCAGATGTGTGGAGTTGTCCGATGAATTGTGGGTGTTGAAGTCCACAGATCTTAAAATTTTCCAAGTTTGAAAATCACTGGCCCAGCCCTTGCCTATCTATATACAATACCCACCACTGGGCGGGCATATTATGCATTCATTGTGATGTTTTTTTTTTAAGTAGATTCTCATCCACAACATGCTTGTTTAAATTGTAATGAAATTCGCTTGGGGATTGCCATTTTAATTGGAATGTCTAAAAGTAATAGGAGACCTATTTTTTTCTCCCAGAATAATCACCCTATAAAAGGAGATTGCTTATTATATCATATTTAATTTCTCTTATCAAATTTATGCATTACCCATCTCACATAAGTAACTATTGGTAGTTTACAAACAATAAAACAATATAAAACAGATGCTTACTTAAAAACAAAACAAAGTTACAATTTTACAAGTGAAAAGAGATAAATGAACATTTAAAAGATTAAATTTAATAAGGAACAACTGGCCCAAAATCACTGGGTGAGCTTTCATGGAAGACACTAGTCTTCTGCTGGTTCTTAGTATTCCATGAAGTATCCTCTTGGCTTGCTAACATTTCTGGGTTTCCTAGCTATAATTGCACAATAGGTTTACTAGATTAAGCTAATTTTCTGCTTTCAGGGGATGCAATAAAAAAACTCCAGACAAAATGTAACTGGTTAGCATGTGCTTCACAACACAATGTGAATCTGGAACATGTAGCAGAATTATCACTTTTTGCTTAATCTTATAAAGCTAAGCAAAGACTGGTTGCATGGGTAATAAGACTCTGGCAAATCAGTTCCATATTATTTCCAAGAAATATGAAATGCTCACAAAGTCAATTCAATTTGATGAACGTTTTATTCCTGAAGTGTTGTATGAACTAATCATTGCTGGTTGTAAACAATATTAGTTTGGGATACAAAGACAGCCAATTCAGTTTATATGATTTAATTTGTTCTTACCCAGCTACTCTGATTTATATCACAAACTATGATAAACAAACTGTGATTTAAAAGAAAGAGGAAATCCACTCATTATTTGATCCTCCCAGATATCTTGAGTGCTATTTCCAGATCCACCAGCAAGCAAATATTTTCCATATATCTGGAGGATCCCAACTGAGGAAAATCGGATTCAAAATATTCAGAAAGGCTTGATGAATCCCCAGATAAATGGTTGTCTAATTAATTAATGTAGCCTTTTTTTCCATTGTGGATCTGCATACAAATTACATTTATCAACTTATTTTTATTCAACACATTCTTAAATCCATGTTAATCCTTGGGTTTTACTTAGAACAATTCTCTTCTCTGGAGGTTTATAATCCCAAATAATTTGATGCAGGGAAATTAATTTACAAACTAATTAATTTGTCATTTATATGGCAAATTCATAAAGTGGATGTATAAAGTTTATAGTGTGGTACACTGCTTTTAATGCTACTGTCTAGATTTAAATAATCTCTTAGAAGCTGTGTTAACATGAATTTAAAAACAGATTAAAAAGGCACATGTATCATAAAGGAAAATAAAAATGTTCTTAGTCAGAAATTACTTTATTGACATCTTATGGATATAATCAATCACACTTGGCCAATAAAGAATTCTATTCTATTCTGTTCTATATGTTCACACAACACAGTGGTTTTATTTAACTGTTGGCAGGATTCTCACAAAACAAAATCTATACAAATGCATTTTAAAACAAAGTAATAATTGCAAACAAATAAAAATAGTGAAAATGGGATTATATTTTTAAAACTACTCAAGTCAAGATATGTTGTGAATCCAAATGCAGACAGTACAGGTAATCCTTGATTTGTTACTATAATGTGTCTCTGTCCCTTAAGATCAAAAAATAATGTGGAATCTGTTGTAGGAAAACTACATCATGGCTAGTCATCAGCCAATTGCCAATGGGCACCAAGCGGTTCAGTGGTGGGATTCAAAATTTTTTACTACCGGTAAACCATGGCGGGTGTGGCGTGGCTTGGTGGGCATGGCTTGGTGGGTATAGCAGGGGAAGGATACTGTAAAATCTCCATTCCCACCCCACTCTAGGTGAAGGTTAATGCAAAATCCCCATTTCCTCCCAATCAGCTGGGACTCAGGATGCAGAGTATGGGGGTGGGGCGGGGCCAGTCAGAGGTGGTATTTACCTGTTCTTCAAACTACTCAAAATTTCCACTACCGGTTCTCCAGAACTGGTCAAAACCTGCTGAATACCACCTCTGAATCTGGATAGATCTTGCAATAAATTCAAGCGATTGAAAGCACAATCAGGATATCGCAAAAGCAGTTATCCCAAAAGGGCACTTAATCTGTACATTATTGTCAAAATGTCCTCAAGTTACTAATTCCAGGAAAGATTGTTTTTCTCATTTCTTTTTGTTCCCTATCAATGTCTTCAGTACCTAGGCCAGTGTTTCTCAATTCTAACAATTTTGAGATGTGTGAATAACAACTCCCAGAATTTCAGCATGGAGGACAAGGGAATTCTGGGAATTAAAATCCATTCATCTTAAAGTTGCTAAGATTGAGAAATGCTGACTTAGGCATTTAGGTTTCTCTAAATGAAGAGGATATTAAAACTCAGATTATTGAATCAATGTTCTTTTTCTGCCACAATCTTATATAACTAGCAATAGCAATAGCACTTAGATTTATATACCACTTCTCTAAGCAGTTCAGAGAGTCAGCATATTGCTCCCAATAATCTGTGTCCTTATTTTACCGACCTCAGAAGGATGGAAGGCTGAGTCAACCTTCTGCCTGTCAGGATCAAACTCCTGGCAGTAAGTAGAGTCACCCTGCAATACTGCACTCGAACTACTGCGGCACCGTGGTTACAGTGGTTAGAAGGCACTATTTTAGCATTCATCACATGACTTTAAAAAAAGTTAAACATCATGACGTGTAAACCCAAATATTTATTTCCTTCGAAACATGACAACCCATTGTTCCCATTATAATGGAATGTTTGACCGTCCTGTATCAATTCAGACAGCTTTATTTGAATCCACGATTTCATTAGTATTTGCTACAGGATATCTCCATCTTTTACCCTTTGCCATTGTAATTAACAATAATGTTTTTGTGCACAAAATGTAAACAATATTTTCAGCAAAAATCTGTCAGGGAATCAGGTGTAAGGAGTGTATCAGACTATACCCCCTCCCCAAACCCCTTGTTTTATGAAATGCAAAAAGCTGAAGCTCACAATGTTTGTGAGTCCCATTTATTATGTGCCTTTAAGTTGTTTTTGACTCTGTGTTTTCCTAGTTCTCTTCTCTCACCATGTTCTTAACATACCCATGACCACTGTCCATCCATCTTTCTTGTTGCTGATATTGTTTTTCCTTCCATGTTTTCCATGAATATAGATTTTCCTAGAGAACTGGTTCTTCATGTAATTTCAGTCTAATAATTTGCATCTTGAGTGAGAATTCTGAACTGATTTGTTCTATGATGTCACTGTGTGAGTAAGGTGGACAATTTCCAAATTTGATACATAAATAAATAAAATAAAACCTGTATTAACTATCCCAAAGGTGCTTTTCAAAGAGACAATTGGACTTTGTTGTTTTTCTGAAGATGTTTCATTGAAGCTTCTTGGATGAGAAGTGAAACGTCTTCAAAGAAAAACCAGAAAGTCCAGTTGCCTCTTAAAAAAGCACCTTTGGGACAACCATGACCCGGATGACTGAGAATCTTCATAGACCTATATTAACTAATTGTCCTAGTTAAATTTCTGGGATTATTGTACACTAAATTATTCAAATGTGAATTGATAATGAGGTTGCTTCTGCACTCTGCATTAGGTTAAAAAGTGATTTGTTATTTTGTGGGCCAGTATAATGTGCAAACAGGATGGCAGTTTAGCCTAATGAGAGGTCCTTGCTGTTCTTTAGCCTCACTTCACTGGGGAATTTGTGAAATGTGAATGGCTTCATCAGTATACATGGAAAATGAGATCATGTAACTTCTGGGTTATAGGGATTCTTTTCAAGATAATTGTCATATTCTCTGGACTAGATTTTAATGGTGCAAGATGTATTAAATAAATGGGTTAGCACTTAAGCACGTTCCAATTGAATTTATTTCGGTGGTTATAACAGTAGTATGCTAAATTTGGAGTTGGAACCAAATTTCCAAAGCTGGGACATTACATCTGAGAGACATGAAAGAATCTCTCTTTGTAGACATTAACAGTGATAAAAGAGATTGTGTTCTACAATTGAGAGTAACACTGTTCAAACTACATCTTGATATGGTATTTCCTCCAAACGTTTATATGAAAAAAAAAAACCTCGTTGCTATAAGCACCAGAAGGATGCATTTCCCCCTCCCCTGAACAACTATCAGAGCATTCCTTTTCGGATTTTTAGCCATTCATTTCACCCCCTTTTCTCTTAAAGCTCCACAAGTCATCCTAGAAGAGGCAAAGAGAGCTGCTACTTCATTTCCCCGAATCCTTTGCGGTCGACGACCTCGTTTGCCCCCCTGTTGTTCATTCCATTGGTTCCCCGGATCGACTCGACCTATCGGCTATTATCTTGTTTTGACCTAATTGTTGCCAAGGAAAACTGCAACAGGGTTGCCTAGGTTTCCTAACTCAGCTGCGGCCTGCAGATTTTCCGAGTGCGAAGCCTGGCAGGGATCGGGTATGCTGCGACCCGCGACGGTGAAGGGCTGCAATGGAAGGCGATAAGGTGAGCGGCGGTTCTTACGCAAAGGCGGGAAAGGAGGCGGCGAAGGAGGAGAGGAGGTTCTGTTTTTCGCAGCCTGCTTGGGAAGGGCTCCATTTGCGGTGCCTGGCCTGGGGGAGAGGAAGCTGCCCTGCTTTCGCCCGCAGGTTAGGCAAAGCTAAACAAAAATCAACGTTGCTGTCCCCGCGGCGCATCTCTTGCACGTAGTACTGGCTGTCTCAACGCATCGCTCCCCCCGCGATTCACGTCTTACTAGGTGGGAATATCGTGTGAATCTGCCCTAAGATTCTCTGCTGAACCGTGAATCCTAATCTATAGACGGTGGTTTGTTTTGATAAACTATAGTTAAGCATACCGTGGCTTAGCATAATGCATAATGAACTAGATCTCTGTCAGGCTGCATAGACTTATCTGGAGTTAAGCCAGGTCGGAGAATTGATTTCTGATCAAGTGTGAATGGGATTCCTCTGCATGCAATCTGTTCGCATCACTGCCAAACTTACAGGTAGTTAACTTACCACCATTCATTTCATGACTGCTCAAAGGCACAATGGCACTGGAAAAAAGATGATTTATGACTTAATTTCATAATGGTCCTAATTTCACACTTAGGACCATTGCAACATTCCCCACAGTCATGTGATCAATTCAGAAGTTTGGCAGCTGTTATGTATGTATCTATGACAGTTGCATTGTCCTGGGGGGGGGGGAGTGTCATGTGATCACCATTTATGACTTTCTGACAAGCAAAGTCAACGGGAAGCCAGATTCACTTTACTATGCTGCCAGCTTAACAACTGCAGTGATTCACTTAACAGCTGCGGTAAGAAAGGCTGTAAAATGGGGCAAAACTCAATAAGGGCCTTGATTAGCAACTGGAATTTTGGCTTTTAATTGTGGTCATAAGATGAGGACTATCTATAGTTTGGGCTGAATATGGTAAATGAATTTAGAAACCCTAAAAAGCTCTGTGTTTTGCAAAATGCCTTTTTTTTGTTTAAGAAAGTCTAGCTTCCTTTTTCATCACTATAAACAAACCCAATACAGTAGTGTTTCTCAAACTTAGCAACTTTCAGATGTGTGAACTTCAACTCCCATAATTCCTGCTGGCTTAGGAATTCTGGGAGTTTAAGTCCACATAGCTTAAAGTTGCCAAGCACAAGAAACACTAATTTATAATACTGTATGTACACTATACCCAATCAATTGTGATCTATTCAAAAGTTCATAATTTAGTATTAACTGCAATTCAGCATCATAGATTCAAAAGTGGATTTCATTGAGATGGTTTTCCTAAATGGATGATAATATAATGGTAAGATGCCAATTTTAGATCCATCTAGACCTTTCTAAAGCATTCCGAGGTATTTCCTTCTTAATAGGATAGTGGTTTCCTGTTTCTGTTCATGCAATACCATAGAGAAGGAGTGCTGGCTGATTGGCCCTTGAATGGCACCTTCCATCAATTTTTTTCTGAGTGTGAACTTTGTATCAAATTTCCAGTCCTTCAGAATTAAAAAATTGCATGTTCTGAAGCCCTTTAATAAAAAAAGCTATTTAATAAAACAACTCTATAACTATTTATTGTCTTGAGGTCTTGCTATTAGTCTCTCCAGCCCAAGTGAGTTCTTTGGCTTTTCTAGGTTTCTGTCACTTGGGTGCTGATAGCAAACATTAAAAGGAACTGAACTGCTGTTATAGTTTCAGGTACTGTTAATCTATTCTCCAAGTGAGGTACACATTTTCTTTCTTTTTTCCCTTCTTTTTTAGAAAAGAACTAAAGATGATACTTGGAAATCAGATGAACTAAAAAAGCATCTTAAGGTGAACAATAATTCTACCTTAACTTTTTGTTAAGTACTTGGTAGAAAATACATAAAGAAATGAGGCATGCCCAAGAGCTTGGATATCATAGTAGGATTTACTTCCTTGTTTCTATGAGTATCAGATTTGTGTCAGATTACAAATTTATTTTGAAAGATCATACACATGTAAGTCTATTTGAAATTAATATATTATTTGCATATATTTACTATTTTAATACTTCTTTTTACCTCCAGGAGTCAAGCCTACTTTGAAGGCAGCCAAGATAAAAGAGTAATAAACAGTTTGTTTTGGCTTTCTGAAAAAAATCTGAATTGAAAATGATATTCAACATTATTTATTTGAGAATAAATGTATTCCGAAGTATAACATAGCTACCGAGGGATGGTAGAGAAGGCTTGTCCTCACTTTGAGCAACCCTTATGTTAACATATATACCAAATCATGATTTGCTTGATCATGATTTGTTAAGTAAATACATCTTTAGTGCTTTATGTGAATTCAGCTTATGTACATGTGAGTGAATGTATATATGAGCTATATCCCACCCAGTTTGTGTTAAAGAGCTGTTAACTTTTCAACTATTAATCATTATACGAATTGCTGTGTGAGAAGTGAAAGGAAGGATGAGTACAAAAATTCTAGAGCTTCTCAGAGCTTATTTCTTAAGAGAAATCCATAGCTTAGTACATTATATCTCAAAATTAGTCTCTATTATTACTTTCTTACATGTATGCAGGAAGGAAGGATAAATATTAATATGTTAAATTGTTTATTGAGCGGTTACAGTAATTCTGAAAATGTCATTATCATTATTTCTTGTCATTATTCCATTTACAGTAGATGTGCAGAACCTGACTCTGCTCCCAAGATCCCTGGAAATCTCCTAAAGTTCTTTTAAAATGATACATTTTAACATAATGAAAAAAGGAAGAGTATTAAATTTTAATTTTTAAAAAAATCTAAATAAACCAAAATGAGGCTTAATTTCATTGTCCATTTCGTTTTTTCACTTTCATACAGTGAAAACCAAGTATGCTTTTTGGCCGTGGGGAAAAAAATGCTCTCTTCTTTTTCATTATCTTTGTGTATTTCTTCTGTAATTGTGCCAAACCAAATTTTTTACAATATTGATCTTGACTTGGTGGTATAGGAGCTTCTCAATTTAGGACCAGTCATTTAACTATTGTTCAAAGTTAGGATGGACTTGACTTACCAAAGCTACTTATAACCCATCCTCAAACTTATGACTGGTATATCCCCTTAGTCACCTGGTCACATTTCAGCGGCTTGGCAACTGCCTCACATTTACAATGCTTCCAGTGGTCTGTGGTCACATGGACACAATTTGGAACTTTTTTGCCAATTTCTGGCAAAAAAAGTACCTATTCAGGAGAATGGGTTTGCTTAATGACCCTCTGCCTTGCTCAACTACTGCTGTGACTCACTTTATCACTTGTAAAAATGGTTGTAAAATCAAGTTTGGTCACATAGTGTCTCAACTTATGACTGCAATAACTTCATGATCACAACAACTTATAACTGAAAATCTGGGCTGCATCGTAGTCATAAATTAAGGACTATCCTTACTAGAATTATACTACTCTGACTTGTCTACAGTATCTGAAAAAATAGTACCCAATAAATCAGTCTTTGTTATAGCTACTTGAGAACTTGTGTAAGAAGACGAAAATTAGAGGGATTCTTATCACAGTTACCATAAGGATTGCCATTTTTATCACAATCAGTTCTGCATATAGAGTTTTCAGATCTGTTTGCAGATCTTTTCCAGAATAGAGAAAAGATACAACTTCATTGGCTAAAACTGATGTATAAAAATATTTCCCTTTTTCAGGTCTCTCGATCCAATAGTCAGTCTGAAGACAAGAGGCATCATCAGAGAAAACCACGAGACAGTGGCAGAAATGATGAAGATCAGGACGGCAACAAGGTGGCTTCAGAGATGGATCCAGAGAAGGACAGAGTTAAATTAAAAGAAAAATTAGGAGAAAGAATAAGATTTAAATCAAGTGAAAGACACAGAGAGGAAAGGAGGGACAAAGGAAGAGACAAAGATCAACCTAGAGGACAAGAGAGAGAGATTAAAGTAAATCATGAAAAAGACGCCAGAGAAGAAAAATATGTATCTGGAAGAAGTGGTGAAAGGCACAGTGGTAAAGAGAAGGACAGGAAACCTAAGAAAGAGGAACCCAACCAAACATTACCACGAAATAGTATAGAGAGGGAAAGAGATAAAGAGCATGAGAGGAGGAGGAGGAGAAGCAGCAGGGATTACACTGGTGAGTTGGTTTGCTTATGTGCTTGTTTCACAATGATCAGAGCCTCTTTATTTCAGTCAGTTATCTATTTTCTTTTCATCAAGAGTAGTTTTTCCATAGTAGAGCAAAAAGATGAAGAAATAGTAGTCTGATGCTTTTCAGAGGTTTAGACTACAGTTCCAGCATCTCTTACTATTGACCATGCTGCCTGGGATTAATATTGGGGGGAGGGTGTAAAAATGCATTTGAAGGACTTCAGGTTGCCAGTCCTGAAGAGGAAGTTGTCACAGTTAGGAAAGGTTAGATATTTTCAGGTGTTTCTTTTTTGAACAAACTTCAGGTACTTCTTAGGAAGTTATAATGTACATTTTGTCTATTAAATACAGTAGAGTTTGTACAATTCAAGACAATCTTCTAAATTTTGGAGGTGTTATTTTTAGATCATTCAAAACTAAAAGATGAAGAAAGAGTAAGAAAGCAACATTCAGAGAGAAAGGTAAGAGAAATAAAAACAATAAGCAATGTATTGTACCATTAGGTAAAATTGAAAAAATAGCTCAGTTTATAGACACAGCCCCAGAAATCACACTGGACACAATATATTTGAGGTTTTCTTTTATATAGATCTAACAACCATTTGATTTGGCATAACTTCTTATCCCTGGAACTGAAAGAAAAAATTCAGAACAGCTTCCTAAGAGCAAATTTGAAGAATTTGAAGTCTTAACCCTAAGAAATTATGGAAAATCATTCTCATTCTCATTCTTATTCTCATTCTCATTCTCTCCCTCTCTCTCTCCCTCCCTCCCTCCCTCCCTCACACACTCACTCACTCACTCACTCTGTGTGTGTTATAAAAATATTCTGCTTATATATCAGGGGCAGGTTCCAAGTCCCGTCCTACCAGTTTGCTTGTGCACGCAGTGCTTTTGCGCATGCGCAGAAGTTTCTGGACATGCGCAGAAGTGTCCAGGTGAGTAGGCATAGCCTCCACCGCTACCAGTTTGCCCAATCTGGTGTGAACCAGTAGCAACCCACCACTGTTATATATATGAGTATGGATGTGATAACCAATTTGGTGTGCTGGTTAAAATTCTGGCCTAGATACTAGGAGACTTTAGGCCAGTCACTCTCTCTCAGCTTAACCTATCTCATAGGCTTATTATAGAGAAAATAGAAAGCAGGAATTTTAAGTCTGTTTGCCACCTTGAGTTGACCAAATATGTTTTTAAAAGGTAGAATAAAAATCTAAATAATAAAAAAATATTATTATTTCTAATCTTAAAATTTAGGAATGTTAATGATATAGATAATGATCTTCATTAACTTAATTTTAGTTTTACATACAACATACAACAATCCTGCATTCTGCATCAAAATGTATTTTATTTATAGAAATATTATATTCAATTTTTCTAAAGATGTTTAGAAACATCTTCCTCTGAAGATCTTCCTCTGAAGATCAGCAAATATAGACACACTGTGGGAAAGGATACCAGTACCTCCCTAATGCTGACTTTGTGCCAGGGCAAAGAATGATTTCTTTAAAATATGTCTATGATGACAAATTGCTTTTTTAGATTTTACAAGCTCAGTCTCAGAAAATGATTTTTTGTGTGACCAAAGAAGTGGGATCTGCATATGAGAGAGATTTATTTAGTTAGTTTATTAGAAAATTTATATGATCACCTGACTCACTAAGATGGTTCCAGGTGAGTTATAGAAACAAAACCCCAAATACCAAACGTAACAAATATCCTACCTTTGACAACAACAGTCTAGTTTGCCAGCAAATTACAGGTCAGTAGGAACCCCATGGTTGCAAATTTGTAATAAATAAATATCAAAGAAAAACTTAAGGAAAGAGATTACAAAATCAGCATAATGAAGAGTGTGTTTATACAATGTGAACAATATGGTGATTCTAATGGAAAGTTTGGCAAAACATAAGGGTGGGGCATGGAAATAATAAGGAGCATATGGAAAAATGCCTATCCAGCTGGTTGTATTCCTGAATGTAAGCATTCCACATCGGACATTTTATTACAGTTCTGTTTTCCTAGGGTTGGCATGGTTGACTTAATAGACTGATTCATACTTCGAGTAGTCCTATTTAAATAAATGGTGAGCCAGTTTGGTGCAGTGGTTAAGGCGTCAGGGTAGAAACTGGGAGACTAAGTTACAGTCCTGCTTTAGGCAGAAAACTAGCTGGGAGACATTAGACCAGTCACTCTGTCTCAGCCCCAGAAAGGAGACAAGGGCAAATCACTTCAAAAAAACCTGCCAAAAAACTTGGAGGGATTTGTCTAGGTAGTCTTCAACAAAGGAAAAAAATTGAAATAAATGAGGCTTGTATTTTATTATGATAAATGGGGACAATGAGGGAATGTGCTGCTGGAGGTTGTTTCAATGTTTTATCCTGTTGGTTTTGTTGGTTGTAAGTCACTTAGACTTACCTTTGGGGGAGTTGGGCAGTATATAAGTTTAATAAATCAATAAAATAAGTTGATCTCAATGTCTTAGGTTCCAAAGTCTTGCTGAATCTGTATCGATTCAAATGTATTTCCTTTATATGGAAATGCTTTTGAAAATTTTGTAATTTTCTTTCTTTTCTTTTCTTTTTTCTTTCTTCTTCTTCTTTTTTTTACCTTCAGAAAGAAACTAGTTCAGGGGAGGTTTCAGCAAACAGAAGTGAAGAACACAGCCAGAGATACAAATCACACAAGGATGAGGAGTCAGATAAGGAGAAGAGAAGAAGGCACAGGGAGAGGAAAAAGCACAAATCCTTTGCAGTGGAAGAAAAAGAGAAGCCCTTGAAATTAAGAAATTCCATGTCTTCCACAGAGGGGGAAGAAGATCATACACCTAGGAGACATAGAGAGAGATCCCACCACCATGAGGACAGATATCACAAGGAGAACAGGAGAAAAAGAGAGGAAGAGGAGGGTGAAAAAAAGAAGAGAGACCACAAGGTTTACTGATTATTAAGATTACTTGCTAGTTTTTACTGAACGGGGGTTTAAAATAATATGTCAGAGGATAAAAATAATAAGGAAAGAAATACTCCATAATACGGAATTCTATAAGTTAATGCCATTTTGTACCGTTTTCCTTATTTTCAGCACAGAGAACACAGGAATGAAAGGAAAAGGGATGAAGAGGACATACATTATCCACGTGAAAGGCATGTAAACTGTTTAAATATCAGGGGTGCTCTGCCTGAAAATGGTGTGTCCTTCCTACAAAGTAAAGCCCACTGAACTGTAAAACCTATTTCTCAATAAAGGGCCTTAGAATTCTGCAACTTGAATTTTTATTTTCCAATTTCCTTTGCTTTCCAAAGTCTCCCCAAGAATATTTAAAGCAGGCATTTCAGTACAACATGGACTTTTTAGTGGATTCTATCTTATTTTGGTTGATGATCCAGAAAGTGAGAGATCCTAAAAAGATTATTATGGTTGGTTGCATAGTTGATCAGATGTTTAGACTGGATTTGGTATTTTTATCTACCTATCAAGTCCTTCCCAAGGACTTGAGATAGGAAGATATTGCAATTTAATAATATTAAAATTATCATTACAAAATACTATTATTATTCCACCTTTCTTAAATATAAATTGAAGGCAGCAAGCATATCTGATACTCCTGCCTTCTATTTTGTCCATATACAACAACCCTGTGAGGTGCAGTTGACTAAGAGAGAGTAACTGGCCCAAAATCACCCAGCCAGCTTTCATGCCTAAGGAAGGACTAGAACTCATGGTTTTTAGACCAGCACCTTAACCACTATAGAACCTTTGTAGCTGAAATCCTTGCTTTGGAAAGACTTTATATATTTGGAATAAATTTTGTATAGATTGATATAAAACCAGATTGATCTAGTGGTTAAGGTGTTGCCTAGAAACCAGGAGACAGTGAGTTCTAGTCCCATTTTAGACATGAAGACCAGTTAGATGATAGGAGGAAACAGTTTTAAGTATATTTGCTGCCTTATTTATAAAAATACTAAAGATAGAATTTAAATAAATAAATAATATATAGTTTCTTCCGGACAAAGGCTTCTTTTTGTTTAAATATTTTGATTGTCATATCTTAGTTGTCTTTTTTTTTTAGTATTTGAAGTTAATATGGCAATTTGTAATATAAAATATTTGCTTCACTGGATTCTCTGCTTAAAAGAAATGAAATCTTACACACAATTACATAGTGCTACTCTTTTATATTTTATCCCTCTCCCTTTTTTTGCTGTGACTAATTTGATCTAAAATTAGACTAAGTAGGGATATTTTGAATAGTGTTTTTTTAATTGTGAGATAATCTGCTTGATATACATCTTGTAGTAAAATTATGAAAGGCTTTGGTCATAAACACTGAGCATATTTTTAATCTTAAAAAATAAATTTTGTTGGAAAAATATTAATTAAAAATGAAATAAAAAGATCCAAGCACGTTATTTTTTGAAGTGATTGTAAAAGTTTATCTGTCATACCTATTGGAAACTATCTAAAATTATAGATCCTAATTTTCCTTTATTTCTGCTGCTAAATAATAAAGTTGTATTAATTCTCTTTCAAATATTTGAACATGAAAAATAATGTTTTCTGTATTAGTGAACCACATATTTGTGCTGAAAAATAGTTTGATGTTATTCCGACAGTGGTATTTCTCACAATATGAAAGAGTCATAAAAAGAAGTTTTGTGCTATAACAATTGATAAATCCCTTATCCATGTTCTATACCTATTTTTCTTTTAGATATGTAAAGCACATATATTTTCTATAAGAACCATATTTGATTGACGGTTAATTCAATATAATTTTTTTTCTTTAGAAATTCAAAAGAAAAATTGAAGAAACATGGCAAGAGTGAAAGAGAGAATGGAAAACGAGAGGTAAGAAAGTTTTATTTGGCATTTGAAATGAAGAAATGTTATTGGAAGAGCTACAAAGAAGAAACAGAACAAAAAGAATTACGAAAAGAGAATATAATTACCAATCAAAATAAAAGCAATGCAAAAATTACACATTTAAAAAATCCAAATAGTTTCATTAACATTTTAATGGAAGATGAATTCTGTTTATTTCTTCTGCTGATGTTTGGCTTTATCTTTAGGCTTTGATTTAATTTTCGAAAAAATAGTATTCTGAATTTTTTAGGTTTATAATTGGAGAGCCAAAATTTTGCTGTAGATAAATAATAAAAATGAATTTACTGTATTCCTTCTGATGTTGTAGCCAGATAAATTGGTATATAAATACCCTGAGAACAAAATAATTTTACTGAATGTAGTTTACCTTAATTTCAAGTAAATGACTTTCAGAGAGAAATATTTAAATATCGAATGTTAGAATTTTAGAGATAAAAATATAATTCAAATTATTTAAGAGATTAAAAACAGGTACATAGATATAATTCATTATTCAAGTTCACTGTTACATTTCAATGCTTTTCTCTTATCAGTTGTTTTGTATATTGATAAATTAGAACCACAAAACTGATGGTCCCTCAGCATCACGTCTCAAAAGGCAAGGAAATGAAGAAGGTGGACAAAATGTAAGCATTGCATGCTGTTTTATTTTTATTTTTTTAATGCAAATGTTCCAAAAAATTCTACTCATACTTTTATGTTCCCCTGCTACTTCATGAGTTAATACTGCTCTTTATTATTATTATTATTATTACTTTAAGGAACAGAAAAAGGAAATCCTTTCTGAAGATTATAATGATTCTGTAAATTATGAAGATGATTTTGAGGTGAGTGTGAAGAACATTTGAAGAGGCTAAAAACAGATCATTCAAATGGGATATGAAAGGGGTAATTTCCATTCCAGATGACGTCATTTCTGGTTTTAATAATTTAGGAATGCCTGACGCAGCATTCTACAAACTAGGCGACTGTGAGTTCTAATTCTGCCTTCAGGACCAAGCCAGCCTGTATAATTCTTTATAAAGATTTCCACATTAAATTACTTGTCAATAATGAAACTTTCTGAGAATGCTCTGTACTTAAAAAATATTTTGCAGTTGTAATTGGGGTTCTTTGTTAAAGTCCAGGATGTTCATCTACTCGAAAGTATAGCCCACAAATATTTTTAGAAGAGTTTCATAATTGTTATTGGTGATGAATAATGAACAGTCATTCTTTTAAATCCCATTGTGAGATAAAGAGAAAAGTGAGAAGACATAGCACTATAGAATAGTGGCCCTGTAATTTAGGTCTAAAATAAATGATAGCCCACATAATATTGTAAGGGATCCCTAGTTTGGGCATCAACATTGCTATCTTTAAAATAGCATCTTACCCAAACAGTTTATTGTTGCTTGAAATCTCACAAGATTTTGACATTCCCCCCCCTCTCAATTTTGCAAGATTTCTACAGAGATTCCTATTGATTTCTATTGGAGTTGTTTATATTAAGATTTCATGGGATTATATAGTGATCCCCAAAACCTTTAACATTAATATACTGATCAACATAAAGAAAACAATAGGGCTACTGCTGTTGAAAACATACAGGTACTCCTCAACTTACAACGATTCATTTAGTGACCATTTGAAGTTACAATGGCACTGAAAAAAAGTGACTTATGACCATTTTTCACACTTTATTGCAGCATCTCCATGGTCACATGATTTATATTTGGATGCTTGACAACTATCCCACATTTATGATGATTGCAGTGTCCCAGAGTCATGTGGTCAATGGGGTAATCAGATTCACTTAACAACCATGTTACTAAGTTAAGAACTGCAGTGATTTGCTTTACAAATGCAATGAGAAAAGTCGTAAAATGGGCAAAACTCATTTAACAAACTTCTCTTTTAACAATATAAATTTTGGGCTCAATTGTGGTCATAGGTTGAAGACTACCTATATATTGTGGGTCATCCTTTTAATAGAGCAACTCTATTAAAAGTGGTAACCTGTTTGTACTCTTAAAAAAAGTGATCACCATTATCTTTTTGAAGGACTATGAAGATGATTTTGATGACTTTGATGATGAAGATGATGAAAGTAGCCAGAATGCAAAAAGTGAAAAAGGAGGAGCAGAAGCAGGATTACAGAAAGTTACTGTAGCTAAGAGCTCAGAAGTAGAAGAAATTCAGAAAGCAATTAATGCGGAAAATGAAAAGATTAAGGCCTTCCTTCCCAACTCAAGAAAGAATGAACATCTTCCAAAAGATCATGAAAAATACCCAAGAATAGGTATGTGATTAGGTAATAGTTTAAGGTAGAAACTATTTCTTTACTTATACTTATTTATTGCTGCTGTTGTGAAACATTCTCAACAAAGAGGAACTAAAGACCACACTGTTTAAAACAGAAGTTTCCAATTTCTGAGAACCAAGCTGGCCCTTGCAAGATAGCCCAAAAGAGAGCCAAGGGCACAACAAAAGCTTAAAATTCTCTTTCCATTGACTGAACAAAATTTATGTCATCATTTTCTAAGTACTTTAAATTTCTTTGGCCATCCCATTAAAAATTAAGATTCAGAACTTGGTGTTCTGTGGGTAGCATTCAAGACTTTGGTAGGATGCATGCTTGCCACACACCCAAAATTTAACCTGGCATCTCGTAATCTGCACCCTTTCATTGGTTCTCAGATAATTTTTTCATACGGGGTCAATTCAGAATATCTCGGATTTACAATAGTTGAAGATTCCAATTTGAGAAAGGCTGATATAATGCTATGGCCTCTCCTTGTAAATGAAAAAAAAGATAAACAAGTTGTTGGGCTGAGTTAGTTGTTCACATAACAAGAGTCAGATGTCAACACCAATCACAATATTATTTATTTAGTTATTTAGTGAATTAGTTCAATTTCATGAGTCATATTCTATATTGATTATAATTTTTTAAGACACATACCCTATTACTACATATCTCACTTTTTGTAGTACAGGCTCATGCGGATACTAGGACTCTTGTAAATTTTTAGCAAGAGGGATTTTAGAGAAGGGGTCCTCTAGCTATTAAAGAAATGAAGTTGTGGGGAATATGCATCAAAACCTTGATTACCTATGAATTCTGGTTTCTGTATTGTATTTAATACCCAACTAGTTTCCTAAATTAGCCTATCAATAAGCAGATGAAATTGCTGCCATGGCTCTTTACTTAGGCTGTTGTTTTATATCCTGGCTTTTCCTATTGTGTTCTCTCGATAAATCTCACAGGTATTAATGTCTGTTCTTTTTCTTTTGTCTTCCATAGCATCATTGTGTCTTGCTTTCATTTAGCTTAGAACAGTGTTTCTCAGCCTTAGCCATTTGAAAATGTGGGCTTCAACTCCAAAAATTCCCTAGCTACCCATGTTGGCTAGGGATTTCTGAGAGCTGAAGTATGCACATCTTCAAATTGCCAAGGTTGAGAAACACTGAACTAGAGACATAGCATTACATGTTTTATATTCAGTAATGCCAAGCATGGGAAAACAGTGTAACATGGATCAGATTAGGCTAAAAGATATCACACTTGCTAATTTGTGACTTCAGACCAGCTGGGGTGTAATAAAGCTTGCTTTACAGACATGAACTGATTTAACAAAACATTGTTAGGTTTTTTTTTCATATAATAAATTTAGCAGTCACATACTAAATTTATTCAATCTAACTTAATGATTTGTTTATTTTGATTTACTATCTGTAGATGCATATAAGTCTCTAAAGTAAATAACCCGACCCTCAAATTTTTAACCAAAATACCATGAAAAATAAACCACCTGTGGATAATGCACTCCACATTTTTCATTTTAGTTTGGTTAAAAATTCAAGAGTCAGTTATCTGTGGATAAATTTCTCTGTAAATGCATACGGGAAAGGCAGGTATTTTTAAAAAGTATTACCTTATATACTCTTGGAGAAGCTTCTGCAGAGAAGATAAATCCAATTTTTAGCTACATTTTGGCACCTAAAATTCTCAGTTTATTTGTGAATTATGGTATATCAGTTTTCCTCCTAACAGAAGCACAAGCCATTTAATGGAGATAATGTGCAATAGTAAATTAGTGTATTTGCACAACAGTATGTAGTATATTTATATATGTTATTATGTTACAGAAAGGCAAGTTTCACTGGCTCAGTGTCCCACATCTGGAAAATTCATTGATTTCCAAATGGCCCACCAACGGCAAAATATCAGAAAAATTGCCGATCAACAGAAGTAGGTGGCATTAATATAGATCACTACCTGTAACTATTGGGTTGTGTGTGACATCTTAATTCGTTTTTGTAACATTACAATTGCTGTACATTGGACAAAGTTCAATAAAGTATTTTGTCATACATACCGTATTCAAATTGATTGCATGAACCTATCTAAATGGGTCAAAATAAAGGAATGTTTTCATGGTTCTGGGACTTAATGATATAATAATTTTTACCAAGCCACTGTGTGTATAGAGAAAATTGTATTGTTTCCTAGTTTGGTGAATTTTTGCTACTCTTTCCTTTCCTTATTTGCTTTGGGTATCCCCCTATTAAGAGACAAAGCTGTATTTTTCTTAATAGTATCTAGTGATTCTTGCACATCTTCATTTCACCATCAATCATTTCTAGGATTGGGCTGTGGTATAAAATTTCCTGCCTGAGCAGGGGGTTAGACTAGAAGACCTCCAAGGTCCCTTCCAACTCTGTTATTCTGCTATTTCAAAATCTATTTTAGAAGTGAAAAATACATCAAGTTTTTCTTTTCTAATTTTAGCTTTTTTGGACTATCTTTTGTTGCCCACATTGTTACACAGTTTCCTTTCTACAACATGTATCTATTATTAGCCCATTGCAACTTTTAATATTCTGGAATATTAACTGTGACTTTTTATTGCAAAAGTATTACGAGAACCACTTTATATATCATATATAAAAAAGATAGTTTATACATACATCTGCATACACACACACGCCTTAAAATGTTAAGCATGAATGTAACAAACTTTACATTGCTATGCGGATATGCAAACCCAAACCTCTCTCTGTGCATGTGTGAAACGGCATAATTATGAGAGTACTGTGTAGTATCACTCTGAAAGACACAGAAAGCGCTTAGAAAGGAAACATTTTATATCCAGTAAGCATTTAATCAAGTCAACATTTTCATTTGATGTCAAAAGTATAGTGGATTGTAATAACCAACATGAAACATTTTTAGTATAGATACCTTGATGCTGTATGCTTCTTACTTTCAGAGAGAGAATATTTCTAACCAGTTAAAGTTTATTTCTGTTTAATAGACATTTTGCTGTCTTGTGACATATTTTTCAAGGAAACGTAGCTTTGAACTTCTTCGTCTCATTGACCTGGATTTTTCAGTCAGCTTCTGTTTGTTGGATTTGCCTCCGGTAAATGAATATGATATGTACATTCGAAACTTTGGGAAAATAAACACCAAACAGGTATGAAATAAAACAATACCCAATTATTCACATTTATTCCATTTTATTTTATTAAAAGGTGTTCATATCAACAGATTTTTAAGGTGAATAAGGGAATAGACAGTGAGGTTATAAGATGACAAAATAAGAAAAAAAAATAGCAATACAATTCAAGAGTTGTAGGCCACAACTGGGAATAAATCTGACAACTGGTAAACACAGGATGTAGTCAGAAAAGTCAAGATGGTGCAGCAATGACGCAATGTAAACTACACTCATTTTTATTGTATAGGCAACTCTGACAAAAAGGACTCTGTAAGATTTCAGTCCTGTCTGTCTGTCTGTCTGTATATTTGTGTGTGTGTGTATGTGTCAAGTGAAATGTGTGATCTATTTTGCCACTTTCTGTTATGCTTCAATACTAATAAAAAGTACAAAAAGGACTCATGTAAATATTTCTTTAGATGTTACAAAATAATTCTCATATGATAGCCCTTATTAGCCAGCAGTTTCTATTTAGCTTTCCTAGGGAAAAAGCTAAATTTGAGGCCAACTTAAGTATATACAAAAGGCAGCATAAAAATAGAATACAGAAATAATAAAAAGCCATTCATTCCAGTCCTGCCAGCATCATCCAGACATCAGCATGACAGAAGTCAAAATTAACACGTTAAATTATCCTTAATTCCAAATAATAATTTTCCATTTCAACAATAAACAATTGTATGCAATATTAATATTCCTGCTCATGTATTATCTTAAAGAAACATGTTATTAATTGTGTCTTAACATTTTATCTGTGGATAATAACACATTATAGTAACAAAATGTTTGTCTATTAAATAAAATACCATGGAATATGGTAGTAAATACAGATAAATCAGATATGAGAGAACATTTCTTGCCAGTAATTTCAATTTCTATTTTAGGCTTATGTGCAGTGGAATGAGGATAATCTGGACAGAGATATTCAGACAGAGGAAATAGAAACTCAGGAAAAATGGACACAGCATCCTGGAGAAACTGCCCTTGTATCTGGAGGTGATTTAAAAAAAAATATTTTTAAATCTCTTAGCCAACATTTGTGGCCCACAGTTGTAGTAAAACCTTTCCAGGACAGATAAAGAGAGAGAAAAAATCTGTTTAAAACAAAATCAGAGCTTGAACACAACCCCTGAACCGAGAGTCACATGTAAACAAGAGGTTTGTTTAACATTGCAACTAGTGGACATGATGAATCTCTGGTGGAAGCTTATACCAGAGAATTGTCCCATTATTTAGGGGGAAAAAGAGTCTTAAGCTAGCCAGTTTTTTGCCTTAATATTGGTTAGTTTAAGACTTGGCTAAGCAGGCAGGCAGATGAGAACATTGTTGAAACTCTTAGAGAATCTCCAACCATTGGAAATTCTTTTCTTTTCTCCCAAGTTTTTTATTTTTAATAAAAATGTCAAATCAATGTGTGAACAGTGCGGCACCTGGGCGCCATACATTCCAATACATATGAAACTACGGTAATCAGATTAAACATTATTTCAATCAATTTATATATTTCTAATAACAATACACATCTATATTAGGTTACAGTCTATCATTATTCAATTACTCCACCTATTTCTCATTATTTCTTTCATTTTATCAAATAAAAATATATACATTAATATTCCCTTTATTTCTATCACTTATTTTAGCTTTTAATCATGTCACCCTTTTATTAAGGAGCTTTTTCTTTCTTTCCTGTCTAACTTCTAATTGTGCCACCTGCTTAGATAAAAAAGAATAGAGAGAGAGAGAAAGGAAAAAGCAACTTAAAATAGCAACAGAAAAAAGGAATCATCCATTCATCGTCTCTTGCCCGCTTCATACTTTGATTGCTACACTTAAAAAAAGAGAGGAAAAAGGAAAGGCGAATCAGAACAACAATAAAGATAAAAATTATCTACCCATCATCTCTTGTCCGCTTCAATACTTTAATTGCTATGCTTTTTTTTTTACTTGCCTCCCACATTCCTCTCTTAAATCTCCATCTATGTCTATTTCTTGGAGGTCCAATCTAAGTATTCCTCCCACCTGTTTTCTCTACCCTCTTCCACTGCCTAGTTCCTAAGATTTCTACAGAGGCCCCTGCCTCCATTTCAAACCTATCTTCCAACACTCTTAATATCCCCCCCCCCCGGTTTAATTCATCCATCACTATTATTTTCATTGTTAGCTCCTCTTCATCTTCTCCCTTCTTCATTTCTTCTTTTGACTCCTCCCTTTCTTGGGCGTCTTGGTCTGTGCATATCATCCCTTGTATAGTATTTTCCATTTTTTCCATAATGTCCTTAAATCCTTTGTCCATAATGTCTTCTATATTTTGAAAAAGTAGATCCATCTCCTGTACAATTCCACTCATTTCTCTTGTCTTAAGTGTGTTATTTTATTTTTAAAAGAGAGTTGATTTTTACCTAGCAGTCCAAGAACTGTTTATTTAGTCTTTGAATTACCCGTCAAGGAATACACTAGTCCCAATTCTTTATGTCCCATAGGTTCCTCAGTTCCATTTGAGTAGTCCAAGAGGTTATCAAAAGCCCCTTATGTCTTCTTTACAAATTCAATCCTCTAATATAATATAATATTCCAATGTCTCTTTCGTTGAATCACTTCCTTGTACTTTTCCTTTTTGTCAGCTGGTGGCACTCTTCACTTAGATTTCAGTTTACTAATCCATTGTCATTTAGTTATACAACAAACGTAAAAGCAGAATAAGTTTGTATATAGATAATTCCAATTTTTAAAAATGCCTTCCCAGTACTACTACTTCCCAGTTTAGGAGTCAATTTTCTGTTTATTTCAAAATCTATTATTTATTCTCCTGTACCTTTCATTTCCAGTTAGGTATTTCTTCAGAGCACCCCAAAATGCTTAAGTACCGCTTTAACACATAGTTCTGGGCAAATGGTTCTGAATTATTTCTTGGGATTAAATTTAGAACAAAAGAAAAATCCTCTCCCCCAGTTCCACCCCGGCTCACCTTCTTCTCTCCAGCACCAGTCTTAGCTGTTATTCTTCAGTTGTCCCAACTTTGTAGCAGACATCTTTAGGCTGCTTCTTCTTCTTGCCATGACTGAGAGAGAGAAAAGACCGTGGGCCGGACAGAAGAGCTGCGACTCTCCCCAACCTCACAGAGTGCCCCTCTGCATCATCACCTCTTCAGGGTGGCTTAGGCTCACTCCAAAGCCCACAAACAGGAAGAATTCAGCACAGGGAACGCGGAGACACGTCCCTCTTGTGTCTGTACTGCTGCGATGTCAACTGGAAGCCAAGCGTTGGAAATTCTTTATCTCTCTCACTGTTTTCTCCAGCATGGGTAAAATGGTATGAAAGTTATTAAGTAAGTAGATACAGTTCTTTGTTTCCTTCTTACAACCTCATGTCTCATTTTAGGTCCCAAAAGCAGCCATGATGTAACTGCCATTACACTAAAGATTGATTCCCAGAGACTAGCAAACTTCCTACGATCTGCTTGTCAGGTATAATTTATATGTATATGATCCATTATTCAAATTATTATGAGTTATCAATAATATTAACTAATAATAGTACATATATGGTAATAATTTTATTCATTTATTATACTTTTTTTATCCTGCCATTATTACTTTTATAGATAACTTAAGGCAGTGAACATATCTAATCCTCCTTCCTCCTATTTTCCCCACTGCAACAATCCTATGAGGTGGATTGGACTGAGAGAGAGTGGGTGATCCAAATTCACCCAGCTGGCTTTCATGCCTAAGGCAGAACTAGAACTCGCAGTCTCCTGGTGATTGACTCAGAGTCACTCATGCAGTTAGAACTCTCAGTCTTCCAGTGACTCAAAGTCACCCAGCTGGCTTACATGCCTAAAATGGGACTAGAACTCATAGTCTCCTGGTTTCTAAACCAGCAGTTTAACTACTTCACCAAACTGGCTCTGGTAATTTTAAAAAATAGTAATATTGAAATTAACTTGGTAAACCATATTATCATATAGACATCATCCAATGATAATTCGAAACAATTTCCTTATGCTTGTTTTTCTCCTTTGGATTCTCTGGTATGGGATAGTTTTCTGTTGTTCGGCGAGGACGTGGGCTCAAAGAAACCCAAACATTCCACAGATTCTGTTTTCTTGTAATCCTTAAAAGCATCTGGAAAACTGGGTTGCTTTATCAATTGTGTGCCATAATTAGCTTAGAAGTCTGTGTAATCAGTGTGGATAGAAAGTTCCCAACTGTTTAATATTTTTTGAAGGTGATCGAAGTTTTACTTGAGGAAGATCAAGTAGCAACACAGCCCAGGCGGAATCTAAGATCACGGCCATCCAGTCTATCCATTAGTGATAGGTGCTTCCAGTTAAATACAAATCTTCCATTCCTGAATGGTAAGAATATTTTTCTTTCTATCATGTGACGTAAGAATATAAAATCTTAAATAGTCCAACATGTAATTTTTCACAGCTAACCAGATGATTCTTGGAAACAATAAAGGCAGATTATCAATCTAATAGTAAAAAATAAAGAAGAAAATAAATAAGTAAAATAATATTTCTCATTTCAGCCCCTAACTTCTTTATCTTCTTTTTCAGCCACTTTGGACAATAATTCATTTTGGTTTCCATCAGAATTTAGCTGATGTTTTGATGTTTTGGGGTTGGACTGAGAGAGACTGACTGACCCAAAGTGACCCGGCTTGCCTTCGTGGCTAAGGCAGGACTAGAACTCAAAGTCTCCTGGTGATTGGCCTAAAGTTACCGTATTTTTCGGAGTATAAGACGCTCCGAACTATAAGACGCACCTACCTTCTTTGGTGATGAAAACAAGAAAAAGAAATCTGCCTCTGCCTCCCAGCAATTTTGCCTCATTGCAGCAAACAGCAAACAGCCTGCTTTACTTTCATTTTCGTTTTCAGCATAGCTTTCTTAGTACAAGAAAAAAAATCTGCTCCCAGCAATTTACCTCCTTGCAGCAAGCAGCAGAGGCCCATGCAGCAATAGGCAATGGCAATCCCTGCAGCCTGAAACAGCTGAGAGTCGGGAGGCCGATCCATTGGACAATCAACTTGTGCTAATTAGGCTGTGCTGAAGCTGAAATGAGCTGCTTCTTCTTGCTGCTTGCTGCAAGGAGATAAATTGCTGGGAGGCAGAGCCAAAGGGGGGTGGGGCACTGGGTGGGCAGGGCTACATTTGGTGTATAAGAAGCACCCAAATTTTTACCCCCTTTTAAAAAGGTGTGTCTTATACTCTGAAAAATACGATACCCAGTTGGCTTTCTGAGCTAAGGCAGGACTAGAACTCACAGTCTCATAGTTTACATCTTGGGGCCTTCACCATTACACTGATTCTTATGCTTGGTTTTTAGACATCATTCTTTTTTTTTTTCCTGATCATATTTCTAGGGAGTTTTTGCATGTAGGGCTCCAAAATATCTTCAGAAGGGTCAGCTTTGGAGGATGATAAAGGTTTGAAAAGGATTTTTTTTTCATTCTTCAAACATCAGTAATCTATACTGAAAAGAAAAGCATTGAGTTAGCCAAATTCTCGCCTCTTCTATTTCCTGCATTTGGACTTAGGCTCCCCCCCCCCCCACTTCCCAACAATGCAAATAATAACAGCTTCATCCCACTCTTCCCTTTAGGCCGCAGGATATCCTGTCTGCATATCTCTCAGGCTCAGAGACAGGCTTTGCTTTCAGTCCATGGACTTCCAGAAACATCAAATGACCTATCACTGGATAGCAAATACATCATCTGTGTATGGAATGTTTGGCAGCCTTCTAGTCCTCAGAAATTATTGCTTTGTGAATCTCAGGTATGCTTCCTCAGAACTTGAAATTTTGGGAGTTTGTTCTAGGTGCTCCTAAAATGATGACCTTGAGGGAAGTAGATTGCTTACCCACAAAACTGAACCTGAAACTCAAATGTGGCCACTTTGGCCACTAAATGTATTATGTATAAGTCAGATAGGGCAAGGGGCCATTGTAGCCATTGAGAAATGCCCATAGATGCCATGCTACAGGGAGTCAAATTGATTATGAATCAAGTACTGGATGAACCATTCACATTTTTTTGAACACAAACCTATTAGATTATGGATTAAGAATAAATTAATCCAATTATTACAAAAATAAGCCGTTATTATTCTGTCCTGAGAGATATTCTTCTGCCTTGTAGGTGACATGTTGCTGCTTTAGTCCTTGTAAAGCTACTTTGGTGTTTGCTGGAACAGTTGATGGTTCAGTTCTGGTGTGGGATCTCAGAGAAGACTCAAGGATGCACCAATGTGTGAAAGTTAATGAAACAGATTGGACATTTAGATCTCCTACGTTTTCTACTGGTTAGTTGGTGTGCCTTGAATACACTTGATTGGGCAGTGTCAGTTTGTAGAAAGAGTTTTCACTTCCGCCTTAGTTTCTTAAAAAGAGATGCATTATAAATAGTAAAAAGCTAAGCCAAAGGATGAACCAGAGGAGGAAAACAAAGTTCGTTAAGGTAGCAATCCTGTTACGGTAGTCCTCAACTTAACGACCACAGTTGGAACCAGAATTTCTGTTGTTAAATATTAACAATTTCAATGTAAAGTCAGTTGCACCCGATTTTATGACCTTTTTGCCATTGTTGTTAAGTAAATCACTGAAGTTGTTAAATGAATCATGTTAATTGTGTTAACCAAATCTGGATTCCTACTTGCAGCTGGGAAAAGTGATCATATAATCTGGGACACTGCAACCATCATAAAAACATGCCAGTTGCAAAGAGCCCGAATTTTGATTTATATTACCTGCAATAATTGTAGGTGTGAGGACAGGTCATACATCATTTTTTAGTGCTGTTGTAACTTTGAACGGTCACTAAAGGAATGGTTTTAAGTCGAGGACTACCTGTACTATTTACCTATGAGTCTCATTCTAGTGAATGGGAGAACATACTGATATATACACAGCCAGTCGGTGTCAACTATTTTTAAGGGATACAAAGGTAAATAACTGACTAAAATACCTACCTGATGGTTCATGGCAGCTGCAACTCCATTGGGACTAGAAAACAGGAAGTTCTGGAGAAAAAAACCTGGCCAGTCCAGATCCTCTTCAAGAATCAAGTGCAAAAATGAAGAGTTCATGGTGAACTTGATTCTTGAAGTGGATCTGGACTGGCCAGGTTTTTCCCCCCATAACTTCCTGTTTTCTAACAGGAATCCAATGACTGTTGGTTAGAACAGTTGTCTTTTCGGCACATCCAGGGGTGAAATGCTACTGGTTCACTCCAGTTCAGGCAAACCGTTAGCGATAAAAACTACCAGTTCAGGCGAACCGGTAGTTTAAAAAAAGCTACCAGTTCGGGAGAAGTGGTAGTTAGCTACAGGTTTGGGCAAACCAATAGTTTAAAAAAGCTACCGCTTCCTCTGAATCAGTATTTCCGCCGATCAGTTATGCCGCGGGAGTTTAGCTTTGATAAATCTAAATCGTGCGGCATAGCTGATCCTCCCCCTCTCGCTGTTCTACTTTCCTAAGCCGCCTTTTGGCACATATTGCGCATGCAGCATGCATTTGGCGCATACTGCGCATGTGCATGCAGCGCACACTTGGCACGTAGCACGCATGCACGGCCAGCGAACTGGTAGCAAACCGGTTCAGATTTCACCACTGGGCACATCCCACCCAAAAGGGCTGAATGCAATACCCCAATTAATTGTAACACACACACACACAGAGACACACAAATCCTGCCCTGCCATAATGACACAGGAATACCACAGTTTGGTATAATATTGAAAATTACTGAGCTTGGGACTGAGGGGGTGGACTTAGTTAATAACTATTGCATTTTACCTTTGCTTCTTCCTTAAACGCAGATGGAGTATTCACCGCAATAAATCACGCTTGTACTATATTGACCATTGAACCTGTTTCCACCTCCGTCTTCAAGGAACAGAACTGTGGGTTCTCCTATCTCTCTGTTCAGGAAGGTATGTAAAGTACTGGGTACCGATCAGCTCAAATTCTTTCAAAAGATTAGTTGCTCCATTCTGAATCATCCAGAAGTCCAAGTCTGCAGACTAGATTTTCAATCCGAATTCAGTTACAATGACGGAGAAAGGTCTTGAATGCTTGGAGAAAGGGCAAATGAATAAAATGGGTTTTTGTTGCTGCCGTTTGATGTCTGATGTTTTATGGCATGATGTCTCATGATATGTTCAATTGCTTTGGCTTGAGGGTACTTAATTAGGGAAGGTGTCATATATATTTTAACAATCTAATATATGATGAGTATTATCGCATGTCCTATCTACATGACTTTAGGAAAGCAAGGGCATTTACACACCAGGACTCTGCACCAGTTTGGAACCATTTCATGTTTCCATGTTCTCACAGCATCATGTTAGTGACTGTTCAAAGTGGACAAGATGGACCATTCAACTTTGATCCAGTTCCAAAGTTCTGGCAACCAATCCCTCCCGCAGTCACATGGCTTCATTTTGAGTGCTTGGCAACAGGTCTGCTTTTTCAGCTGTTTGCAGCGTCCTACGGTTGCACGACCATGATAAAAACCTTTTTTTTTAATGAAAACGGGCATTTACTTCCAATTTTTGACAAAAAAAGCCTCATAGCAAATAGGTTAGTTTAAGGACCCTGAATTCACTTAACAACCATAGTGGTCCACTTAACAACTGCCTCAAAAAGTCAGAAAATCGGCTTGATTTTCCACTTTGCGACTTACAATCCCAAGGGGCAGGCTCCATTACAGTCACAATTCAAAGTCCACCTGTACTTTGATGTAGGGCACCACCCCAGAAATCCCAAATGATCCACTTAGATATAATAGAACATTGCAATTTAGTGGAGCTTTTGAAGCGATTTGTTGACTGGAACTGATGCAGAACTCCCTGCCCTCTGATACGTTTCTCAGGGACCTTATCAACCACTGGATCTTAATCTTTCCAGTCAGTTTCAAATTCCCGCGGAGGGCTTAATTTTCCTCTTATATAAGCAGCCCTTATCAGCCAATACACTCTTAATCCTTCCAGTCAGTTGCTCAGCAGTGTAACAATCTCTGTAAAAGCTCCTTCTCTTCATTGTCCATTCTTCCATAAAGAATCTTCTGGCTGCAGTCTTGCTGCAGCTGTTAGGAAAAAGGACCTGAGTCAGAGCCGTGGCAGCTACTTTCAGCTGAAATTTATAGGGAGGATAAAATCTATTTCTATGGCCAGATAGCTTTCTCCTCACTCCAGTGGTTCAGGTTTGGAAGAAAATGGCCAAATGCAGGAGGCCTTTCTTGGTAACATTGGTAGGGGATAGCAGCATGTGATAGACCTTTTTCTGCAGGACTGGCTCATGTTATTATTCCTTGCCTCTTCCTAGTGCTTTTGGATCAACAAGGGTATGCTGTGCAAGAGGCACATCGGGCTTTAAAATGTTTTAGAGAAATTGGGGAGTATTAACAGTGCTGTGCACAAATGTCCCTAATTTTCAGAGGTTAGGTGTAGGCGGAAAGATTTAAAAGTTTATCTCTGAATTTCTGTAAATATGTTTACTTATATATTCTTTTTCCCAACAGAAATGCTTGGACTTTCATTTCAAATTGCTTCCATGGATGAAAATGGGACTCTTAGTCTATGGGTAAATTGAGATATTTTTAGTTAGTTAGTTAGTTAGTTAGTTAGTTAGTTAGTTAGTTTATTCAATTTCTATAGCCTCCCATCTCAGTCATTGACTCTGAACAGTTCAAAGGTATAAAAACAAACAAAACAATAAAGCATTTTGAAAACAATAAAAAAAAATGCAAATAAATTTACACAACAGCCAAAATATTTAGCCAGTTAACAGTAAAGCCAGGAACCAGGGCCCCTAACACACTCAGCATCCCAGGCTCAGGAACACAACCAGGCTTTTAAAGACTTACAAGAGACCAACAGGGTTGGGGCAATTCTAATCTCCAAAAGAAGGATCTTCCACTGAGCGGAAAACACAGTAAAAAAAGGCAAATTTTCTGGTCCACACCAGCCAGCACTCTAATGGGATCTGCAGCATGACCAATCCTGAGTTAATGCATCATAATACTCAGGCAGAGTTTTTGTTGCAGGGCAAGTCACATTTCCCTGCAACCTGAACCCCTTTGCTCTTTAAGGACAGCTTTCCAGATTATCCCTTATAGGTTTGTTTTTTTCATTTGGGACAAGTTGTTTTCTTTTCCAGCCAGTTTAAGGCATCCATTGCAGTTGAAAGTGTGTTCTTAAATGTTATGAATATAATTCTTAATTACCGTGTTTCTGAATCTTAATTTGTAAATCTTCATTTATAAGCAAAATCTTATGCACTTTCTTATGCCTGCCTTGCTTTCTTGTCATAGCTAGCGTCATGCTTCTGCTATTTGAACAGATTTATTCCGAGGGGTTTTAAAAAGTTGAGCCTTTTTCCATTGCGTCATTACAGCCAACAGTACATGTACTGTATATATTTCTTAACATCTGTTTTATTGGAATACTTTTAACTTTACTAGAACTACGTATGACTTGTTGCTTTATGACTGTTCAAAGTTCCGACAAACTTACCGTGTGTGTGTGTGTGTGTGTGTGTGTGTGTGTGTGTGTGCTTACAACCTGGATTTGAAGTTCTGACTTTTGCCACCACCATCCCAAACGTGACATATTTCAAGTGCTTGGCAAGCAGGTTGTATTTATGACAGCTTGCAGCATCCTATAGTCACATGATTATGTTTTCCAATGGTTTTTTTTGGGGGGGGGGGGAGAGAGAATGGCATTCACTTCCACTTTTCTGCAAAACTGCGCCCATAGTGAACCACTAGTTTAGTTAACAACCACAACATTCTAGACAATGGATTGGACTAAAAGACGTTATGCGTTATGACTGTGATGGGCAGGCTCAATTACAGTTGTAACTTGAAGACTATCTGTATCTACCAGACATTTCTGTCGCTTTCTCTTCTTTGAGGCTAATTTTTGACATTTCCTAGGTGGTTGTTGAGCTTCAAAAAGGAGATTTGTCTGGCTCACAAAATGATTTAGGTAAGTAAATTTAATTAAACAGAGCCAATTGGGCAAGATTTCCTAAACTTTTTGCCATTTATACCTCTCTATAGTGAAATGTTAATATATCTACTTCCCTAAGAATCCAAACACCAAAATGAACTCAAATAAACAATCTGTAGAGATTCTTAGTCATCCAGGTCATGGTTGTTCCAAAGGTGCTTTTTCAGGAAGGAACTGGACTTTTTTAGGTTGGGTTGTTTATTTTTTTTGAAGACATTTCACTTCTCATCCAAGAAGCTTCTTCAGCTCTGAAGCTAAGAAGATTCCCCACTATCCTGTCAGAGCTGAAGAAGCTTCTTGGATGACACGCAAAACATCTTCAAAAGAAAGAAAAAAAACCAAGAAAGTCCAGTTGCCTCCTAAAAAACTCCTGTGGATCAAATAAACAATGGTCACAATACAGTGAAACTTGGGAAACATGTATTTATTGTAGCGTACAATTAAAAGGTTCTTCATATTTCCCCTGGACTCTTTCTTCACTATCCCAAGGGAGATACACCTCACAGTTTCAAAAACCCTGCAGTTGGGTATCATGATTAAGGTGCTAGACTAGGGGCAAGAGACACAGGTTATATTTTTAAATTATTTAATCATTTTGTATAGTTGCAGATCTCAACAAATGACTCTGGTGGTGAAGAATATTAAAAATAAGACACTGACAACTACAAAAATCTGTAGCAGCTCAGAGAAATGAATTAAGCATTAATTGTAATTACAAGTGATGGGTCTTTTCATAGGGTTCCAAAATCAAGTCTTTAGTTAGGGGCCAGCCTAATTTAGTCTAAGGTAGGTTGTAGTCCTCAGTTATTTCATTGTACACATGTTGTGAATTGACAATAAAGGTTTGATTTGATTTGAATCATTTACTCTGCCAGCTTGAAATCAGTTCAGGCTTGCTAACAGACCAACTGAAGAACAAAAATCTTGTGCATCATGTTTTGGTGGCTTGGCCATCTGAATTAAGGAACCACATTATTTCTCCTTTTTACTAAACACCTTGGTGATTCAGATACATTTTATCTCAGGATGTTTTTATTGGATCTGTATATTTCCTTGAACAAAGCCAAGTACTGTGCTATAGTTGTCTAATATGCTATAGTATTAACTCTAATCCTTTTTAGATATTTTAGAACAGTTATACTTTTGTTTTTTATCTTAATTAATTCTGACTTGTATTTTATCTGTTGGCCTATGACTAAAGATTTATTTGATTTGGAGGCACAGTGCAAGCCTTTCAACAGGGAGACAAAAGCTTTGAAAAACATCAAGAGAGTCTCATTTAGCAACTAGCTATTCATAGGCTGAGAGGGAATTTCACTGGTGGAAGAGCATTGCTGGTAGTCATTAAGGAGGGAGCTATATTGGCCAATTAACAGGAGACATATACACCATATTGAATAAGAATAAATCTTTATTTTTCTACCTAGTTAAATTTGTGAACAGAATTTATGAACATAAATTGATAAGTCATACTTTGATTTAAAATTGCCCTGCCATTTAATTATATCAGTACTAATAAATTGTTGCTATTATAATTATCACAATGCATTTTATTACTTTCAGGATTAATTCCTGGGGGAAAAATTAAATTGGTTCATAGCTCTACCGTTCAGCTGAATTGCAGGTAAAATATGTAGAACACATCTTCTTAATGGGATTGTTCCTTGAAAGCACATACGTCATTGCTGGCAGATTTCCAAAGAGGGGATAGTAGTTCCTTAGTAGTAGATCACATCAGGAGGGCAGAAAGTGGAAGAAAGCTTTAATAATGGTGCTTCAGATGCACAGCCCTGTTGCAAATGCTCCCTTGACAAAAAGTTTGCTTGATCAAATTAGAGCACGGATGTCAAACTGGATCACGTCACATGATGTATCACATTTTTTTGCCTTTGTGGAGCTGAGGTGGGCATGGCCTATGCATGATGCATCTGGCCTGCAGGCCGCCACTTTGACATCCCTGTATAGAGCATTAGCTACATGATCGGCTGAGTCAGTGTTTCTCAACCTTGGCCACTTTAAACATGTGGACTTCAACTCCCAGAATTCTCCAGCCAACAAAAGGAATTCTGGTAATTGAAGTTCACACATTTTAAAGGTTAAGACAGGGGTTCCCAAACTTGGCAGCTTTAAGACTTGTGGACTTCGACTCCCAGAATTCT